>LIEC01006527.1:0-31383 GCA_001925005.1 Drosera capensis
GGGGGGTGGGGGGGGGGGGGGGGGGAGGGGTAGGCAACACAAGGCTCCCCATCTTCTAAACCAACTAGTAGATCTACAAGCTCAAATTCAGGCGACAATCCAACCTATAGTCCGAGCGGCTCTTGAGGAAGTAAATCAACCTCCTCCCGCTATGCCAACTATGAAGGAACAAGCAATGCCAAAGGTGCTCAATGAAAACATTGATGCATCGAACTTCGAGATCAAGCCTTCTCTCATCAACATGATCCAAGGCGAGCCATTTAGTGGACTTCCAATTGATTGCCCCAACAATCACTTGGCTAAGTTCCTAATGAGAGCGAACACAATTAAGGTGAATGATGTAACGGAGGAGGCAATCCAACTCTTCTTTTTTCCCTTCTCTTCAAAGGGGAAGGCATTGGCATGGCTCTTCAACCTTCCATTGGCTTCTATCTAAACTTGGACCGATATGGCACAAAAGTTTCTGGCAAAGTTCCTCTCTCCGCCCAAGTCCGCCAAACTCCGAACTTACATCACCTCTATTGCTCAATATGATACTGAAAATCTTCATGAAGCATGGGAGAGGTTCAAGGAAATGCTAAAGAAGTGTCCTCATCATGGGCTACCCGACTGGATTCAAATGGACAACTTCTTTTAGGGACTCCACAACATTCAAATGAACAGCTTCTTTAAGGGACTCCACAACGAACTTCGGGTATCTCTTGATGTGGCGGCCAAGGGATCATTCATGAGCTTCAACTATAGGACGGAATGAGGACTTGCTCGACCCTATGACGAATAGTTCTTATCAATGGACAAGTGATAGAAAAGATGTTTTGGCTAAGTAAATAGCTAAGACGAATTAGAATTTCCAAAGACATGAAACTATCCTACAAAACCATGGAGCATCCTTAAAGAATTTGAAGACACAAGTGGGGCACATGACCTTGCTTTTGATATCTCGAGCTCAGGGCACCTTGCCTAGCATAACTGAGACCTCAAAGGAATACATCAACGAAGAGACTTCTCCTCCTAAGGATATGTCCAATGTTACGTCTAGAATCTTCCCGAAAAACCCTTCTCCTTATATTCCTAAAGTTTTTTTTCCTCAACATTTCATGAAACATAAAGTTGACAAACAATTTGAAGAGTTTCTTGAAGTGTTTAGGCATCTCTATATAAATATTCCTTTTTCTGATGCATTGGCTCAAATGCAAAGCTATGCGCACTTCATGAAGGAGATTTTATCTAAAAGGAAGAGGCTTGAGGAGTTTGAGACCGTGAAGCTCAATTAGGAATGTAGTGAAATCATCCAACGCAAGCAACCACAAAAGCTTAAGGATGTAGGGAGTTTTACTATTATTCTATTGGTAATCGCTTTTTCTCTAAAGCTCTATGTGATTTAGGTGCATCGATTAATTGGAGCTTGGAGAGGCGCACCCTATAACTATATCCTTATAACTTGCGGATTGCTCCATCACTTACCCTCGGGATATTATTGAGGATGTTCTTGTCAAAGTTAAATTTCTCATATTTTCGACCGACATTATTATTCTCGATATGGAGGAGGATGATGAGGTCCCGATCATTCTTGGATGACCATTCTTAGCTATATGGAGCACTATTATAGAAGTGCGTAATGGAAAAGTATCCCTAAGCATCCAAGATGAGAAAGTTACTTTTGATGCCTTCAAAGCCATCAAATGTCATAACCTTTGATAACTTTTACGATGATTCTCTTGCAGCTTGTCTCTTAGGCATGGAAAGTGAAAAATACCCTTCTTTGGTGGAGTATGTGCTAAGGCTTGACTCCTCGCCTATCTTCTATGATAACTCTAGAGTTGAGCTTTTGATACGTGATCCATTCAAGAAGAAAGATGAAGCTCCTAGCTTAGAATTGAAGTCTCTGCTGTTTCATCTCAAGTGTGTTTACCTTGGACCTTCATCTTCTTATCCAGTTATTCTCTCCTCAAGTTTGAGTTTGGATGAGGAAGACAAGCTCCTTCTTATGCTAAGTGATCATAAGTCTTCCATTGGCTGGACGATTAGGGACATCAAAGGCATTCACCCGTCCTATTACATATATAAGATTCTCATGGAGGACAACTTTATGCCTAGTGTCGAGCATCAAAGGAGCCTCAATCCAATCCTAACATGAAGGAAGTGGTACGAAAAGAAATATTGAAACTCTTATATGTCGGCATTATCTATGCTATCTCATATAGTGAATGGGTGAGTCCCGTTCAAGTTGTTCCCAAGAAGAGTGGCATGACCGTGGTGAAGATTGACAATAACGAATTGATCCCAACTCCAAACGTGATGGGATAGAGAGTGTGCATCGACTATCGCAACCTCAACAAGGCTACTAGGAAGGATCACTTCCCTTTTTCATTCATTGATCAAATACTTGATCACTTGGCAGGCTATTCTTATTATTGCTTCCTCAATGGGTATTCCGACTACAATCAAATCACCATAGCACCGAATACAAAGAGAAGACTACATTCATGTGTCCTTATGGTACCTTTGCATATAGAATGCCCTTCAGATTATGCAATGCACCGACTCTCTTCCAACGGTGCATGCTGGCGATATTTTTGGCTATGGTGGAGCGCTATATCGAGGTATTCATGGATGACTTTTTTGTGTTTAGTGTTTCTTTTGATTCTTGCCTAGGAAATCTTGCCCTTGAACTCAAACGGTGTGTCGAGACCAATTTGGTCTTGAATTGGGAGAAGTGTCACTTTATGGTTCGGGAAGGCATAGTCTTGGGGCACAAGGTGTCTTTTAAGGGCATCGAAGTTGAACTCGCTAAGTTAGATATGATTGACAAGCTTCCCTTGCCCTCTAACATAAAAGGTGTTCGGAGTTTTCTTGGACATGCCGGTTTCTTTCGGCGATTCGTCAAGGACTTCTCGAAGATCACTAAACCACTATGAAACTTACTTGAGAAGGAAACTCCCTTCCTCTTTGATGACGAGTGTCTAAAAGCATTCAAGCATCTAAAGAGGGCGTTAGCATCCGCTCCGATAATGGTTGCACCTTCTTGGGACATGTTGTTCGAGTTGATGTGTCATGCTAGTGACTATGCTGTTGGGGCTATGTTGAGACAACGCTAGGACAAGATCTTCCATTCTATCTATTATGCAAGCCGTACTATCACAGATGCTCAACTCAATTATGCAACAATGAAGAAGGAGCTTCTTGCTGTGGTCTTTGCATTCGAAAAGTTCAGGCCATACTTGATAGACATGAAGGTAATTGTGTGGATTGACCATTTGACCATCAAATATCTCATTGAGAAGAATGATGCAAAGCCTCCATTGGGTTCTTTTTCTCCAAGTGTTCGATTTGGAGATTAAAGACAAGAAGGGGAGGGAGAATCTTGTGGCGGATCATCTTTCGAGGCTAGAGAAAAGTAAGGGACACAGAAACGAAGTGGTGTCTATCAATGAGACATTCCCAGATGAGCAGCTCTTTGCAATCGATATAAGCAATGTTCCATGGTATGAAGACTTCGTGAATTATCTTGCAAGCGGGATGCTTCATCTGGAGATTTCTAGTCAACAAAAAAAGAAGTTCCTCCATGATACCCGCTTCTATATGTGGGACGAGCTATACTTGTTCAAGCATTGCACGGACAAGATGATTAGAAAATGTGTGGCCGAAGAGGAGGTGACCAACATTCTCTTTCATTGTCATTCTTCGGAGTATCGAGGCCACTTTGGATCAAACAAGGTGGCTGCTAAGGTATTAGCTTATGATTTCTATTGGCCCTCCTTGTTCAAAGATGTCTATGCTTTTGTTGCAAATTGTGATCGATTACAACGAATCGGGAATATCTCTTCTTGGAATGAGATGTCGTTGAATATGATATTGGAGGTGGAGCTATTAGATGTATGGGGGATTGACTTCATGGGGCCTTTCCCAATGTCTTTCAAGCATCAATATACTCTTGTGGCAGTGGACTATGTCTCCAAGTGGGTCGAAGAGATAGCTACTCCCACTAATGACGCCCAGGTGGTAACGTAATTCTTGAAAAGAAATATCTTTACAAGATTTGGTACCCCTCGGGCAATCTCTAACCGTGAATTATAGAAAATTCTTGAGAAGACTGTCAATGCATCACAGAAGGATTGGTCGAAGAAATTGGATGAAGCTCTTTGGGCCTACCGCATGGCTTTCAAAACACCGATAGGTACTTTACCTTATCAAGTGGTGTTCGGGAAGGCGTGTCACTTACCAGTCGAGTTGGAGCAACGAGCTTATTGGGCAACAAAACTTTTAACCTTTGATATGCAAGAAGCGGATGCAAAGAGACTTCTTTAATTCAACGAGCTTGACGAGTTCTACTGTGAAGTCTATGTGAACGCCAAGATCTACAAGGAGCAGGTAAAGGCATGGCACGACAAGAAAATTCTCAATCGGGAGTTCTACCCGGGGAAAAAAGGTTCTACCCTATAACTCTCGATTGAGACGCTTTCTGAGCAAGCTGAAATCCCAATGGTCGGGTGCTTTAATTGTCAAAAACATGTTTCCTTATGGCACCGTTGAACTTGCAAGCAAAGATTCCACCTTCAAAGTGAACGGGCAATGCTTGAAAGCATATTTTGATGGCACCGTCAACCGTTCACCATCAACGCTTAACTTAAAGGATCTTTAAGAACCATGGCTTCATCGAATTAAGGACGTTAAACCAAGCGTTGTGCGAGAGGCAACCCACTGGGGGAGAGGGGCGGTTCTTGTTTTCAATAAGTCATTTATGACATAGTTAGTTCGTTGTCATAGTTCTTATGTAGTCCAAGGAAGAAGTCTACAGCAAAGTACAAGTCTACAAACTATCTGAAACAAAGACAAGTAGCTGAAGAAGAGGGAGAAAGGTTTGTAAAAAGGCCAAAGCATCAACAGGAATACAGAATTCAGGGATGCATCCCCATGAGGAAAGAAGAACAGCCTCATAAGCGCTGCAGAGGAACAACAGAAGAACATCATCACAAGCGTAACAAAGAAGTGAGCATCACAAGTAAAGGTAAGTTTCTCTATCGTTCTTTTGTCTCAAGTTTGTTTTCAAAACAATGTAATTAAGATGTAAGATAAGTAGTTAGCTTGTTGTCATACTTAGGAGTTTTGTTAGCATCAATTTAGGGAGAGATTGATAGGAATGTGAAATCTCTCCAATTTTATAGAAATTGATGAATAAAACTTAGGAGTATTGGCCATGATGTTGTTAGCATGCTTAGGTTAGAAATCAAGTAGGTAGTTGCAGTCTAGGGCAGATGCTGGAGAGCATATGAGAAGGATCGTGTGGGCCACCAGATACAGACTACTATAGGGATTTTGGCTAAGAAACTAAGACATGCATGGGCAACAAAAGACCTGTAAATGCTTCAGGATCTAGGATTGGACTTGCAAACGAGGACCAACATAGCAATACATGAAGTGCATTAGATCTAAGTGTAGACGATGTTGTAATAGAGACTGGATGCAAACGAGGTCTCACAGTACTTAGTACAGACTAAGATGTAGCAGACTTGAGTACAGGAGAGATGGTTGCTGGGGTTTGAGTTAGAGGTCTAAGGTTCAGAGTATGACAGTACGAGAATTTAAAAAAGGTGAGCTGTCAACATCAGTTGAGACTCACATGTGACAAACTCTCACATCAAATCCTGTACATAGTCACGGGTTTATTCCCTCGGCCTATAAAAGGGGATCGTTGAGGCTCAGTGAGTAAGGCTGTTGAATGAATGATTGAAAAACAAGCATGCAAAATAATCAAAAATTCAAAGATTACTCAAGTGAGCCAAATCGTGAAATATACAGAAAAAAGAGTTCACTAGTCTATATAGAAGAACAATAGCTACAGCAGAGTCCAGTCATTGGATCTGTGCAAAGGTATGGATTCTTCATCTTTTGTACAAGTTAGCTAACTTGTAAAAAGAGGTTATCTTGTAAGCCATAAACAAAAAGATAGTGAACTCACCTCTTGGCTTGACTAAACTCGTCACCAAGGAAAAACTGGACTAAGCTCTAGATTATCAATTGATAACGAGTGTCTGAACCATTATAAATATTGTGTTTTTTATTTGCATTCATTGCTTGACATATTTAGAACTGTTAGGAATCGATTACTACAGTCGAATAGAGACAAACTTATGAAGTTTGAGTCTGTTGCAGACTACATCAATAGTTTGTATAGAACAATAGTGTTCAAAATTGTTAAATCCGCTATATAAAAGCAAATATTTTTAAATCAACCTATTTTTTTTTCATCTAGGTTGAGTCTTTGGACCTAACAATATCACAAGACAATTTACGAGTCTAAACAACACAGCTCACATACAAACATAAGAAAAGTACTACATGTTGTTTAATATGAACTATTTCCTGTGAAATGCAAATAATTAATTATGAACAACATATTGTGAAATATGAACTTTATATCATAATTCACCTTGAACAACACCGTATTCGCCTACAAAGTCATAATCTTTCACAAAATGATTCTCCTCCATCTTGTGGTCATTTTCTTCCTCCTCTTCCATCTGCTTTTCTTTCTGTACTTCTCCTCCTTTTCATCCTTAACTTTCTCCTCATGCTCGTCATTTTTCGCTTCATCTTCTTTAGAGACCTCCTCTCCATCTTCTGTAGAGATCTCCCCTTCTGCTTCTTCAGAGACCAACGTTTCTTTTTCTTCTTCTTCAGATTCCTCTTTCTCGTCTTCTGAGTAATTACTCTCTTTACTCTTTTTATTTTTTCTCTCATCAACATCATCCTTCTCCTCTTCTAGTTCATCCTCTACAATATCATCCTTCAGCTCCGTTTCAAAATTCTCCTCAATATCATCCTTCTCCTCTGACTTTAGAGTTTTCCTTTTCAAAAAAATGGAACCCTAAAATAATAAATAACATATAGTTTATATAAGAAGAATTAAAGTTCACAGGCTATCAAGTCACAACTTACAAGTCAAATAAAAACAGTTCACAGAATATTTATTTTATCTTTTTCGTATTGCTCAACAGCAATCAACGTTTCTCCTTGCTTGGATAGACGTCAATAATGTCTTGTGGCTGCACTTGAGACAGAAGCAGGCCTGTGGCGTTGGGTGCAGAAGGAGCCGTTTTATACATGCAACGAAACATCATGGGGATGCTCACAAGATCAGTTGAATTCAGGTGATTCCTTCCAAATGCTCATATCCACACTTATAAAGACATATAGGCTCTTTGGAATAGTTTACTCGTTCATCTTTTTCTTCGTTTTCACCTATGGATTTGTTGTGTCGAATGACTTGTATTTCAATACGGCGTCACAAAGATATCGGTAAACCGCCGTACCCTAAGCAAAATTTTCAATCCTTTCTAAATCATATAGGAGAATGTGAAGAACATAGTATATAATGTGATCTTTGGGAAAAGAATACAAATCGCACATAAATAAGATGAAAACTCTAGCAATTAAAATCGCATGTTGTTCTTTCATCCTCATTGATAGCCAATTCCTATATTCGATAAAACATGAAATATAAATATAAAATTATTTTTTTTTGGTTTTTTTGTTTTTTATTTTTGTTTCAAAAATATGAATAGAAAACAAACAGTTTTGTTTCATCAGCTAGTGAAACGAAAATAAAAAATAAGAAACAGGAGTGATACCAAACATAAAATAAACTAATTTTTTGTGAAATGGAAATAGAACCTATTATTTTTTGTTTTTATTTCATCTATTTAAGAAAAAAATCAATATCAAACATTTCAATAAAATAAAAACAAAAAATAAAAAATAAGCATACGGAACGGATGCAAAACATATGAATGTGTTTATGCAAACCATGAAAAAAATATCATTTTGAAAAATCTATTATATTTTTCTGCCTCTAACATGAATTTTTTGTATGTTTTTTTTGAAGCTATAATATAAAAATTATTATATACTGTAAAAAAACAAAATATATAATTTTTTTTGAAATACTATGAACGTGAGAAAACAAGAAAGCACAATTTTCCACTCAAAATTCTAACTCCTCCCACAGGCGGGAAACATTGGTGTCAGAACACACACACTCCCACATTTTTCTCTCTTTCCCTCACCTCCTCGTCGTCGTCGTCTTCGCTCCCCCTTCACCATAATGACGCCGTTCTCGCACCCGACGATCCCTCGCTCGGAGATCGTGGCGGTCCTCAACGAATGCCGAATCGCTGCTGTCTCGGAAACTGACATTCAAAACCCTAACCCCAAATTTGTCTTCGATGTATACTCTGCTCTCTAGTTCTACGTCGACGTCCCCCAGTAACTCACATCGCTTCACATCGACTTCAATTCGCACTATATCATTCTCATTTTCCATTTTACTGAACTCTAATTTTAATATTTAGGTTTTGGGATTTAGGGTTTTGGGGTTTTGTGTTGCAGGGACGGGTACGGGAAGGTGGAGTTTGAGGAGCTGGAGCGGTTCGAGAATCTGGATTGGCACGTGGATTTGGTTCGGGCCATGAATTTGTGTGATGAGGTCGAGGGATTCCTGGTAGGGATCGGGTGTTCTACTGGGTTTACGTTCAATGATTTGGCGCAGCCTGTTGGGAATCGGACATTGAAGTTCCTCAGTGCGTTCGTCAACTACATTCTTTACAAGTATGCGTTTCGTTGAGGTTTATTTTATGCATGTGCTCGTGTGGTATTCCGACTTTGTGGAATAAATATCATGCCTTTGTGATGTTGGTTAACACTTATGGCTTAGATTTATGGAACTCAAATTGAGTTCCGGTTGGGTTACAATTTACAACAAGCTCCAATTAGAGATGGGCGATTAATGTTACAGGCCCAATACGTTCTTCTGCTGACCAACTGAAGCACCGGTGATGGTTGCCGAAGTCATGCATTTGAGGACAAGTCAATTCCATCGGCAGTCCATTTCTTGACTTCAGAATATTCGGACTGGATTCCATTGAGCTGCAGCAAAGCCGAATTATTAATCTTCAAGGCCTAACAGATGTTTTATGTGACCAACTAAAGCGTGATAGTGGTTCCCGAAATCCGTGGAAAATCCCATTGGTAGAACATTTTGACAAACGTGATCTGCTGATTGACCTAAGCTCATCTTCATTTATATAACCTGCAATGATTGTTCGTTCAAAAAGCCTTAGCGGCTGGTCAAGTATAAGGCTAATTGACCTGTTTTAGCTTCGGGAGACTGAATTGTCATGCTTGAAATAGATGAAGTTGACATTTGACACTACAAATAGTTGGTTAGACGATACTGCTTTACATTATGGTTGCTCTCTCAGTGGACATATTGTTCTGGAGAATGATTTTTACCATGTCGTTGCCTTAAAATTTGTTCTCTATTTCGCTGGTGGTTCAGAAATGCAGAAATGGAAGCCTTGAGGCCAGATGTGGAGTCACTCTCTCATTTCGATAGCAGCACAAGGAGGAGGAGGTGAGAATTTCCCAGGTATGTTATGCACAATTAAATTAATGAATTATCAAACCTGTCTCATATTATTTTCTTTTGAAGATGAATAACGATGAAATGATATTTTTGCAGCTAAATGCAGAAAAAAGCAGAGTATAATAAAGCAAGGGAAGAAGGGATGCCTCTTGTTCAAGAGTTAGATTCTAAGGTTAAGGAACTGCATCAAACTGTTCCCAATCTTAACAATTATCAAGTGACATTGAGGGCTTCTTTGCATAAGATGAAGGAGAAAACCAAGGAAGTCGAGGATAAGGTAAAGTGTCTGATGGTTGGAGTCTTTAGACATTAAAGGTATGAGCTATTCTGAGCAGTATATGTGGTACATTAGTGATAATGGAGATGGAAGAAAAGAAGCGTTTCTAACTTTTTCTCAACTCAAACTTGTGACTCGTTGTTTTTCCCTATTGGGTCAGATCTTTTTGATTGATTTTTTTTTAAATGGCTCTGAAGTCATCCCTTAAGGTGCAGATTAGGTGTGGCTGTAGTACACGGTTAACATGCTTACTTTGAAATTGATTTTGGCTCATCAGCACCTTTCTTAATCTAAAATTATTATTGCTGTTAGATTGCTTTTGTTTGATGAGTGCTTCATATAATTGACATAATGTTTGTGGCATACAACTTCTCTAACTCATTTTCTGTTGCTTGATCAATGTTTCTATCATTGACATAACGATGTTGGTAACTAATCTTCTGATATATTCGGCTAGCTAAAACTGCATTTGACCTTGTCCTAGTTGGACAAGATGCTGCTAGTTTAAAGGCCAAAATTATACAGTCACCAGACAAACTTCAGGTACGTAGATGTTGTTTGAAAATATGTTCTTTTCCTTAACATTTTGTAATGCATAATCTATTATAAATATATAATGCAAAGGAAGAAGGTTTTTTTGGTTGGTAATTTGGGCCTATTTGGCCTTAATGGGATAAAATGTGTCTGGGTTCAGAATTGACCCAAATATATAGAGTGAATTGTAATAACTCAATAAGGAATTCATCTTGCGGAGTTATTGTTCTGCTATCAATTAATATGATATAGGGATAAAATTCCCTTATTTTTAATGCCACGACTCAATATCAAAGACATACCACTGTGTGGATTGTAACAAATTCTCATAAGGAAGCTTTAAGCCAAAATACAAGATAAGATGTATGAACTATTGTCTTCAAGTCTTTAATGCTATAAAAGCGTACATCACTCAAAGGCTTTATGAGATGATGTGCGTTGAAGCTCTTTACTCATTATCAAGGGAACGTGAGTTTAAGGATTCCAAAACAATCTTTTTACACACGACAATTTATAAAGGCAAGACACAAACATCGATTACATTATACGATGTTGTCATTCAATTACAATCTATTTCCTGTCATTGATCCATTACTTGTAAAACCAATGCTATTGTCTTGGTTTCGGTCTTTGTCTCGATTCTCAAAATATTATATCGATATCGATATCGGTTTCAGTCTCAATTTCGGGCAATATGTAACATTATAATAGCTAGAGGCTCCCAAAAGTCACGAAAACATTATGAATTATACTTCATAAACATAGTAAGAAATTTATATTGTTAAATCGTCAAAAACACCACATCTAATACATTTAACATTTTAAGATAGCAATACAACAACGATCAACATGTGACATAATAAGAAATTTACATTGTTAAATCGTCATATACACCACATCTAATACGTTTAACATTTTAAGATAGCAACATAACAACGATCAACATGTTAAAATAATACAATACAAGGAAGTACACATATCCAACACTTTTATTGAAAGAAAACTAGACGCATAAGCTTGTTCGAATTGGACATTAATTTGGTTTTTTTATGTAATAACATCAGAAGTTGAAGATTTTCTTTCAATATAGAGCTACGAAGAGGCATGGAGAAACTTGTATACTTTTGATCATTTTTGTGAGGTAAACCAACAGAAAGATGCTAAGCATTTGCTCATGACGTTATGCCGGTTATAGGACATTTGATATGTTTGAATGCTATGAAGATCTTATGAATTATAGAGCTTTGTCTTTGGATGTTTTAGTTATTAGAGACTCTTATGTTTTAGTTATTAGGACATTTGCTCATATCCGCTAACAAAGAATCTCACAGAGTTTTCCTGAGTCCCACCTTTTATTTAGGTAAAAAACCTTGTTTTATCAAATTTTCTACGATAAATTATCGAGATAGCCAAATAAATGCTTTGATGTATCAAATGCGTTGTTCAATTGACTCAACTAACACTATCGGCTCGGCTATGGTCGAAACCAAACCTATGCACGGAGATCTTGGCCGTTATGGCCAAGATTTTAAACCATGATTTACATAATTTTCATCAAGATTAACAATTTGTACAGAGTTTTCAACAAAGATAACAACCAGTCCATAGATGAAAATGTACCGAAAAACATTTACAAACCTTGGGCATTACTTGCACTATGTTAAGAAGTCATTTTCTATTACTTTCATACTTCTTTTCATGAAAATTAAGCATTTTTCATCAAATTTTAGAAACTTATGAGCACAAACAATCATTTTTAAGTCTCAATCTTGAGTCTAGCTTGTCCACATAGCACATGCAACCTCATTTCACACTTTAGACTTGCTCATACAACCATTTTCCATCAAATATTAGTGTTTTCTAGCCATTTATGTCCAAACTTTATCATATTTATAACAAGACCCGATTCTTTAGGCTCTATATAGCAATGAATAACATGGTTACAAGTAGAAATGAGTTAACAAGGAGATTTGTGGAAGAGTACAAGAGGCTTTAAGAAAAAAAGATATGCATTTTCACCATTTTCCCATAAATGTCACATGCAAGCTTAGATCTTTGCATAACTCATTAACTTTGCATGCATGTCGTTGAGAGTATTAGGGAGGCTAATACCACAAGTATAATCCCAAAAAAGTTCACTCACAAGTGAGTAAAGAAGAAATCGTGATCTCGGTGGTTGGTTGTAAACTTAGAGCACCTTTTTCACCTAGAGAAGTCAACACCTTCCTCTCTTGCTCCTTTTGTTTAGATTATGTTTTGTACTAATACAAGGAGATGTAAGAGGCATGTTAGGTGTAAAATTTGTAGCTTTATTTATCTTAGCAAAAAAAATGAGAAAACAAAAGGAAAATGTTGACTTTTACCTTGTTTTTCCTCACCAAGGCTTACCATAGCCCTTACAAGTCTTGGATCTGGTTTGCACCCTTCCTACCTTTCACTTTCCTTGTTGATGGAGTGTTTTTATTGCTGAAAATGGGTTGGATTTTTGGGAGAATTTGGGGTAGAGAACAAGCTTGATGAAAGTTAATGTATGTGGGCAGTGTGTTTATGTGGAAGAGCTTTTGTGGGAGTATATTTGGTGAGGTGGAGAGCTAATTTTGAGTGTTTGGTGGCTATTTTCAGTAGAAAAATGATGTTGTAGAGAACAAAGGCGGAGATCGAGGTGCTAAAGCATGCAAATGACAAGTGGATCACTTCCAGCTTGGTTCAAATCATTCGAATGATAAGGCTAAGTAAGAAATTGAAAGAGAAATGGATCTCTATGAGTGGAAGGGGGGTGAAGTAATATGGACAAAAAAAATGAATCCACTTGGTTTCAAAGTTAATCTAAGCCAAAATCATTATTCTATTTGGTTTGCACAACCAAAAGATTATTCCAGAGGTCTCCAAGAAGATCAAAAAATATGCAATTATATCATGAATTATGCACAAAAAAGAATGAAAGAATTTAAATTAAAATTGGATTACTCTCCCAAAGGAATTGGAATTGCACAAATAGAAATTAAAAAAACCAAGAAAATCCAATAATTAGAAAAGAAAAGGGTATAATAAATATAAGAAAAATAATGAGTATGCTAAAAATAATAAAGATCAAAATATATACGGGATTTCCCATACCATTAATAAAAACAATAAAAAGAGAAGAAAAAAAGGTATCAAAGAAAATATCAAAGAACTAAAAATTAATCTACAAGAACTAAAAGTGAATCTACAAAAAAAGAATTCAATTGGGTGCCCTCAAAACAACTTTACATTGACATCATAATAATTAAAAAACCTTACGAACACTACTATTCTTTTCGAATTTATAGCACTACAATTAAAGAAGAGAATCTCATTACGAAAAATAATGAGGCAAGCTATTAAATTCAGCAAAGAAGCTAATACAAAAGGATTGAAAATACAAATTGCAGGTCGTATTCAGGGCAAAGAAAAAGCACGGATCAAATGGATCCAAACGAGTAGAGTTCCCTTACAAACCATTCGAGCTAAAATGGATTATTGCCCCTATAGTGTTCCAACTATCTATGGGATCTTAGGTATCAAGATTTGGATATTTATTGGTGAGAAATAAGAAAGCCTTTTTTCTGTTTCTCATGAATTCAACAAAGACATAGAACAAAACATGAGAAAATCTTTCTATTCAATTTCTATTCTATTAAATGAAAAGAAAAAGACTAGATTCTTATTTTTAATTAGATTAGAGTAGATACATTTAGTTTAGAGTAGAGAATTTTTAATTAAATTTGAATCCAATATCATATAAGATTGAATAAAAACTCAATTTACTCCCTAAAAGATTGCTATGCTTAGTGTGTGACTCGTTGTTTTTTTGATAGGGTTACGAATAACTAGATAACTTCTAACTCATTACTTCGGATTATCTGGATCCACATAAACAGTCAAGAGACGATGAGCCTATCATTGTATCAACTAAAATCATTTTAGCATAAACAAAGAAAAAAAAGGGATCTCAACCAGATTATGAGTTGTAAAGAAAAATAGAAAGGGATGCGGATAAAGGAGAGGATGATAGAAAGAAAAAAAAAACTCTCTTAATGAAAAAAATCTCTTAATTAGCCATAGGCCAGTGCGATAGCCCTTGCGTTCAAGGGGGTTTTTTGCCTAAAACCATTTATGATATAGAGGATCTACCCAAAAATGAGGTGCTTCTTCGTCGAGAACATATAGTGTCAACCCCGTGTTCTCAAAGACGTAAAGTAAATCTTTATATTTGGTATCAACGGCTGGTTCGATCCCCTCTTTATATAAGTCTAAGACGGATGGGGGCAATGAAGGGGGTATTGAAATATTTGAAATCAATAAAATATTTGCAATTATTTATTAAACCTATCCATTATAGATTGTTTTTTAAAAAAAGGTAGAAGATTTAAACTTTTAGATGCTCCAGAAAATGAAATCAAATACGAAAAAAAGATAGGGATGGAAGAAAAAAAAGCAGGAGAAAGATCCGGGGATAAAGAAAAAGAGATCCAATTCTATTTCTAGAGTTATGCAGTCTATTAATAGCAAACTAGAAGATTCTGAGAATCGTGTATCTCTTGATTTTGAATGACCCCTCGAAGAATTGCATATTACTAATACAGTCCTTTCTTAGAAAGAAATATATCTGTTTTGTTTGAAGAAAAAAAAGACTCATATACTTCTACTTCACTAACAAAGAACCAAGAATTGTATTATCTTTCTAATTATTATAAAATAGAAAAAGCAAACATGAGCTCCAAGTAGCTTCCTGGCCCACCAAGCAAAATCGATGGTTTCTTGGTCACGATCGGCTAAAGCTAAAGTTCCATTAAAGAGTGTTTCCACGTGGTAGAACTTCCTCTGGGAATATAAGGTTTTCATGAGGTTGATCTTGAACCGCCATCCATGTCTTATTCTTTTCAATAATCCATACTTGTAACAATAAGATGCTATTTTTCTTCCCTAAATGAGAAATTAGGAATTTTGACTATTCTATAAGGGACCAGAAATCCCTTGTTTATGTATCATTAGGAAGTACATTAACATAAAAACAGTAGTAAGAAAAGGCAACACAAAAATATGTAAGCTATAAAACCGAGTCAAAGTAGATTGTCCCACGCTAGCACTTCCCAAAGCCAATCCTATTCCAGGAAGAGCTTCAGGGATGCTTGTTATAATTTTGACGACCCAATACCCATCTTGGTCCCACGATAAGGAATATCCAGTTACACCAAAAGACGCAGTCAATATAGCTAAAACCACACCTGTAACCCAAGTTAATTCGCGCGGTTTTTTAAATCCACCACTCGTGAGATATAAATGAAATTTTTCAAGAAAATGAATCAATCAAATAAGGAAATTCGAATTTCTTTTTAGGTTTAGGTATACTAGAAAAAAAAAGCTCACATTATTCTTATTGACCTTAAAAAAGATTCATATTTAGAAAAAGCAAAAAATAGAATCATTTCTTTATGTCAAAATCAAAAGATTCAATCATGTAAAAAATTTATCAAGAAACAAAAGAAGAAAAAAGGAGGTCTGTTGAATTTCAAGTATTCTGTTTTACCAATAAGATAAAGAGACTTACCTCACATTTGGAATTACACAAAACAGATTATTCATCTCAGAGTGGTCTATGGAAAATTCTAGGAAAACGTAAACGAATATTGGCTTATTTATCAAAAAAAGATCGAGTACGTTATAAAGAATTAATAAGTCAATTGAATATTCGAGAGAAAAAAAGACGCAAGCTATTGCCTCACATAGTAGCTAATCAAACGCAAGCCCCTCCTCGGACGGGGTATTGGCCCTTGGCTCAGGCTTCATGATCCTTTTGCTCCTCAGCCTACGGGGTATTAGCAGCCGTTTCCAACTGTTATTTCCCTCCCAAGGGTAGGTTCTTACGCGTTACTCACCCGTCCGTCACTGGAAACACCACTTCCCGTTTGACTTGCATGTTTTTAGCATGCCGCCACTGTTCATCCCGAGCTAGGATCGAACGCTCCATGAGATTCATAGTTGGATTACTTATAGCTTCTTGTTATTGATTCTAGCATAAAACCATCTCTCTAGCAATAACATCTGCTTACCATCTTCTACTTATAGTTTTTTCTTACTTATAGCTTTTTGTTACTTATTGCTTCTTGTTATTGATTCTAGCATAAAAACCATCTCTATAGCAATGGCATCTGCTTACCATCTTCTACTTATAGCTTTTTGTTACTTATAGCTTTTTGTTATTTATAGCTTCTTGTTACTAATTCTAGCATAAAAACCATCTCTATAGTAGTACCATCTAACCATCTTCTATTTATAGCTTCTTCTTACATATAACTTCTTGTTACTGATTCTAGTATAAAAGTCATCTCTATAGCAATAGCATCTGTTTACCATCTTCTACTTATAGGTTGTCTGCCAATTTAGAAAAGACCTCATGAATACAACTAAAGGTATCACGTAGTACATAGTAATAGTCCCTTTTATCTATATATCTAGGGATATTTATATATATCTTCATATTATCGTATCGAAACTTTGTGTAAAAAGGCAAAAACCTTTTGAATCTCAATCAATGAAGTAGTCATATTATTTAATAAATAATGCTTCTCATACAAAGTGTAGAGAATATTCTGTATAAATATTCTCTTTGTTATCAATGAGAATATCACTTCTCCAACTCTCTCAACTTGGTATCACAGCCCTAAAACCCTAGTTGCCATCGTCACTAACTTCCATCACCAACAAATCTGAAATCCTTCGCCATTGAACCATTCTCCCTCCTTCACTCGAGAACTGACAATTGCACGACGCGGCATGGAGTTCAACACAGGCTACACACCAGATCCGAACTCCCCGACGAGACCCAGAGTTGGAGGATGATCAGATCTGAGATCCCCGACCCGACGATAGGCGTAGCACTGTTGGAACACCAGATCTGAACTCCCCCTATCGAGACCAAGAGTTGGAACACTAGATCTGAAGACGTGGAACACCAGATCTGAACTCCCCGACTTGACGATAGGCATGGAACACCAGATCTGAACTCCCTCGGTCGAGAGCCAGAGCTGTCAGGTCAGGAGGATATCTAGTCAGAATCTGTAATTCCTCTACTTTCATCGATGACTGAGTCATAGACTACGGAATTGCCATAAAAGATTCCTGCCACTGTCACTTTACATGTTGGCTTACACACAAAGTCATGTAGTTCTGCACATTGTCCTTGTAGATTCTCCACTCAACTCCATCTTCACCAACTTTAGTATCTCCATCATTTCAGAACAATGCTGCAATGCTGGAGAATAATGATCAAGTCCTATGTAAACCTTGTGAAGAAGACTTGAAAGAACATCAACTTCGTCTCCAAGACGATCAACCTCAGCTTCGGCCTTTTGAAGGTCACTACTCTTATTCAGTATTTGTTTGTATGACAATCTTGTCCTTCGCAGTATGTTTGCCTTCTTGATAAGAGAAAGAACTTGAAAAGTTGATCCCTCCAATCTCGAAGTATTCCATTTGATCCGTTGTGTCACTCGGTGTTCCGACGACATCTCGGTGACCATGGCTCATTTCTCAAGTGCCTTTTTAACCTTTTCTGCATTTAGAATAGATTATTCGACCTCAGATTTCTGATCACCATCTCTTTTTCCAGGTGTAGTAATTACTTGAAGTTTTCTCATTCGGCATCTCTTTTTGGGCGTGGCTTTTCTCACCACTTGATCGTCTCCACCGACACTGACTGATACCACCTATGCGACATGGCTTCGTGATGACAGTCAGGTCTAGATTTGCTGCATTGTTATATGCCTTGGGACCGTCAAGTAAGTTTGGGAACATGTTAAGGCTCTTATCTTCTTGGAAGACAGTTTACAGCGGCTATATGATATCTTTCGAACCATGGCCACCGTCGATTTGAAGGATGACATTCCGCACTTTGCTGCTCAGTTTCAGGGTCTCTTCCAGGAATTGCTTCACCATCAACCATTGTCCACTGATCTGGCTACACAGCGTGTCCAGCGAGAAGCTCTTGTTGGTGCTATGTACCTTGCTTGTTTTCTGTCTTATCTTGACAGTGTTCGTTCCACACTACTCTCAGCCGGAGACAATCCCACATTGACCAGCATTTTTGCGGCAACTATATGAGTTCCTCCTCCGACTACTCCTAACTCGGCTGCACCTGCCTCTGCCCTTGCTACACAGAGCTCGTCTCGTGACGGTCACACTTTTGGCCGTGGTCGTCCTTGTGGTGGAGAGCAGCATAACATGGGTACCCCGATCAGTCATTGGCTCCTTTTGCTCGGCAGATGTCAGCTGATACACCCTCGACTTTCACTTCCACTGATGGACTTTCCTCCCAGGAGGTTCAGTCTCTTCGAGGATTTCTATCTCGATCAACTCATATCACCATTGCTTTAGATATAATCTGTCTTTCTAGGTTATCCTCGTGGGTTATCGATTCAGGTGCAATAGATCACATCACTCAGTGCACCATTTTCTCTATAATTGAGATGCCACATCAATTCATCACATTTGCAGATGGGAATATCGCTCCTGTGTTGGGTTCAGGGCCTTTGTCTCTCACTCTTTCATCTGTTCTTTTAGTATCTTTTTTAAGATAATTGACTGTCTGTGAGTCACCTTACTAGAGATCACAGCTGTTCCATCATATTTTCTTCTTCTTCTTTTGTGATACAGGATCTTCGGACTCAGGCAATGATTGGTGGGGGTCGTGAAACTCAGGGACTTTATCATACTAATGCATCACCTACTTCTTTTTCCTATTTCAAGTATTGATTGGCACCGACGTCTTGGTCATGCACCTTTGTTTGTCCTTCTTATCATGATTCCTAGTTTTTTCTTTCTCTGAGTACAGCTGTGAAGCATATATATACTAGGAAAGCACCACATATCTAGTTTTTCAATTGTCCATGTTCGTAGTGATACTCTTTTTGCTGTAATCCACTCAGATTGATGGGGTCCCTATAAGCTGAAAGGTCTCTTTGTCTTTCAATATTTTGTCTTCTTTATAGATGATTTTTTTCGTATGACATGATTATTCTTGTTGTACAATAGATTTGAGGTTGTCTTTGTGTTTCGTACATTCATCTCTGAAATTCATACTCAGTTCTTTATTAATATTAAGGTCATATGCACTGATAATGCATGAGAATATACGGGTATACAGTTTTAAGATATTTGTTCTCAACAAGGCATCATTCATTAGACCTTTTGTATTTACACTCCCCAATAAAATGAAGTTACTGAGCGTAAGAATCGTCATCTCCTAGAGGTTGTTAGAACCTTATTATTTCAGATGGACGTTCCTTGTATATACTGAAATTTTGCTTTGCTTGCTGCATGTCATCTTATCAATAGAATGCCTTTTGCTAGCCTAGGAAACAAATCTCCATTCTCTCTTTTATATCATGACAAATCTCCATTCACTGTTCCTCCGAGGGTATTTAGATGTACGTGTTTTGTTCATTGTCTTGGTTTTACTCAAGATAAGTTAGTCCCTCGTGTATTTCAATTTTTTTTTTGTTGGGTATTCTCCCACACAAAAAAGATATGTGTGTTATTCTTCTGAGACAAGAAAAACTACTATATTTGTCGATGCCACTTTCCTTGAACAAGTATCCTATTTTATTTCTTCGGGATGTTCTCTTTTTTAAAATCCACTCCCTCAATCTATTATTGGTGAGGTAAACTCACCATCTGCACCTGCTCCAGATCCTGCACCTGCTTCTACTCCGCTTTAGACCTATATTCGAAAAGTGAAGTAGACAATTGATAAAGTAATTCCTGCAGCTTCTTAACCTTCACCCATGGCGCCTGTTCCGGATGATCTACTCATTGTCCTTCGTAAGCGCTCTCATACTTATACTTTACATCCAATTGCTAATTTTGTATCGTATCATCGTCTCACCCCTCTCTTGATAAGTTTATATATGCTTTGTCATTTAACCTATTTTAGTGAGAGAGGCATTTGCACAATCAAGATGGAAAGCTGCTATGGATAAAGAGATACAGGCTCTATAGAAAAATGGCACATGAGATGTTGTTCCTATTCCTCGAGGCCAGTCTTGTGTTGTTGCCGTTGGATCTACACGGTAATGCACAATCCCGACAGGTCAGTTGCAAGATTAAAAACTCATCTTGTGGCTAAAGGATTTACCCAGCAGCATGATATTGAATATGAAGACATTTTCTCCAGTAGCCAAGCTCAATACTGTTTGCGTGTTTGTTACACTTGTTATGCACGGTTTATGGCCATTGTACCAACTTGACATTAAGAATGTCTTTTTATATGGTGATTTAACAGAGACTGTTTACATTCTCCAACCTCCTAGGTATGAGACTACGGGGGAGAACCATGTGTGTCGTCTTCCAAAATCACTGTATGGGCTCAAACAATCTTCATGAACATGGTTTGAGAAATTCAGAAAGGTTATACAGGCCATTGGATTCTCCAGGAGCTCTGCCATTCTTCACTATTTGTTTATCAACGTTCTCAAGGGACTGTGATACTACTTGTTTACGTTGATGACATTATCATTACTGAGGATGATACAGCTGAATTATCAAGGTGAAAGCTCATCTCTCAAAATAGTTTCATACCAAAGATCTCGGTACTCCCAAATACTTTTTAGGGATTGAGGTTACTAAGCAGAAAAAGTCTATTTTTCTAAATAAGAGGAAATACTGCTTGGATCTACTAAAAGAGTCAGGATTCCTTGGGTGTAAATTAGTTGACACTCCAATGGAACAAAATCTCAAGCTTTCCAACTTTAGTGATGAGACAGATATTATTATTCCAAATCGAGACATGTATTAGAGACTTATTGGCAAACTTATATATTTGATTGTTACCCGATTGGATATATCTTTCGCAGTAAGCTTAGTCGATCAGTTCATGCATACTCTAAGAAAGTCATCTTACAGCTGTTGAGCACATTTTAAGATATTTGAAGAAGTCTTCTGGTCAGGGTCTCCTCTATAGAACTACATGTCACGGGGTTAATTTCTCATAACCCGTGCGGCACTCAAACTAATCACATCTTCGTTCGAGTTCAGCCTAATTCGAATGTCACAAGACTAAAGTAAGAACAATGAAGGAGAATGAGAACTTGAAAGCAAGAGATATGTTGATCTCCAAAGAGAGATTGCACATTTTGAAACATTTGAAGAAGTCTTTTGGTCAGGGTCTCCTCTATAGAACTACATGTCATGGGGTTAATTTCTCACAACCCGTGCGGCACTCAAACTACTCACACCTTCGTTCGAGTTCAGCCTAACTCGAATGCCACAAGACTAAAGTAAGAACAATGAAGGAGAATGAGAACTTGAAAGCAAAAGATATGTTGATCTCCAAAGAGAGATTGTTTTTGTATTGAATTGGATGGTTTGACAAATGAGCTAAGACCTCTTTATATACAACTTCTCCTCCATAAGCAACGGTGGAGATCAAAATAATCTAAGGTCTTTATTTACATGCAGACTTTTGGTACTAACCTATCCAAGATAAAGCCCTTGCGGATTCTAGAACTTCACCTCCCTAGGTCTTTACCTTCCTTGGATAAACTTGGGCTAAGTTTTGGTCCATCTTGGATTGGGCTTCCTTTTGGGCCTGACTCCCAATTAGGCTAGCCCGTGTGACCATTCTTCAAGTATAAACCTCACCATCTTAACCCATCCGTGACATAAAGCTACCCTTTCTCTCACATCATATACTAATGTTGATTATGCTGGGTTTCCTGATGACAGACGTTCAACCAGTGGTTATTGTACATACTTTGGTGGAAATCTAATTTTTTGACGAGCCAAAAAACAAACGGTTGTAGCTCGTTCCTTAGTTGAAGCAGA
The DNA here is from genome assembly GCA_001925005.1 of Drosera capensis. Classification (NCBI taxonomy): domain Eukaryota; kingdom Viridiplantae; phylum Streptophyta; class Magnoliopsida; order Caryophyllales; family Droseraceae; genus Drosera; species Drosera capensis. The sequence continues at coordinate 22,080 of LIEC01006527.1, forward strand.
ATATAAAGCTATGGCTCTATCTACTTCTGAGTTGACTTGGGTTGAACGCCTCCTATCTGAACTCGGTGTTCGGTTACCTAGTCCTCCACCTCTCTACTGTGATAATAAGGTTGTCATCCATATTTCTAAGATCCAGTCTTCCATGAAAGAACCAAGCACATAGAGGTTGACTGTCATTTTATACGTGAAAAGGTTCACTAGAGGACAATCCAGTTGCAACATATACTAATTGGTGATCAAATTGCAAATATCTTCACAAAAGACTTATCTTGACCTCTTCATTGTCATTTCACCTTCAAACTGAGCTTATTAGATATATTTGCTCCAGTTTACGAGAAAATGTAGAGAATATTATGTATAAATACTCTCTTTGTTATCAATGAGAATATCACTTCTCCAACTCTCTCAACTCAAAGTAAAATAAAACAAGTCTAAATTGAATGCATTCTTGGCTGTAACACTAAGTTAATAAGTTTTTTTATAGCTCTATTGACTCCCGACTCCATTCTTTAGCGATAAATATTGTTTTTACTGAATGTGACATTGACTTATGAAATACTTTTAACTTTATTAATTTTCGATCTAGTCTAACTAGTAAAAGTAAACATGGAAATGAATTCTTTATTCAAAGAATTAAAAGGCCATACGAATCAATGATTTACCAGAATTTTTTCAACCTACTTCTGGAGTGACTAAGCAAAGAGGGTCAAAATACTTTGAGTTTTTAGCCTTTTTCAACCAATTTTTATCTTTTTCAACCAAGATCACATGGTATGTCATATAACTAATAATTTACTTTGAATTTATGCCTATTCCAATTTCTAAAAAAAACTAAAAAAGATTGACGAAATAATAAGCGCGTTCAATAGATGATTCAGTTGCTTTGAATAAATTCAAAAGAATTGATATGTTGACTCTAAAAATAAAAAAATGGTACAAAATCCTTATTTATTGTGTTCAAGAAAAATTCAAGACACATAAGACCTCTAACAAGATTTCGATTTGTGATTCTCGAGAATAAAAAAATAAGTAATCAAAACTACTACTAGTTTAAGCAGAACTACCTAATCTCTTATCAATTCAATCTCAATTCACTTTACCATAATACTATAATATGAAAAACAGTAATACTCCTATTATTGACTACAATATTAAAAAATGTAGTATAATAAATGAAAAAGAAAAATTTATTGAACTAAAAATATTATATCCATTCAATTTTATTTAAATAGAAAAGAATGAAGTCTTATTTCATGTAATAACTTTTAAGGATTTATTATTAAATTCATGAAATAAATTGATTGCATCGAGCAAAGCAACAACAAAATTGCTTGATAAATGAATTCCAATTTTGTTCCTACTAGATTTTTTTTTTTTTCTTGTTCGAGAATATCTGTTGATCTTCACGTACAAAAGATTCCAACGACATAGTTAGAATATCTGCAATTTATTAAACAGTAAACTTAGGCAAACAAAGTAAAGTAATTTCGTCACCATAAGTTAAAAGGTGAAAAATATTTTTCCTATTGTGTTCTATTCATGAAGAACACAGCAAATAGCATAAAAGCCTTTCTAGCTCCTACAAAAATAAAAATTAGAGAGGTAAAAAATGATAAAACAAAGACAAATATCTAAATGAAAAAAGAAGAAAAAATCGAATCTTTTTCATCCAAACATGGATCTTCTTTGCTTCTATATTTCCATATGAGATTTGTGTGTCAAAAAAGAAGATAGAAATGACTAAGGTGAACGAACCAAGATCTTGAAGCATTTGTAGGTTTTTTATTGCGCATGTATGTCTTAGCTGTTTAGTCAAAATCTTCTGTAGTAGTCTGCATCTAGTGGCCCAAATGATGCTCTTCATCTGCGGTCGTCTGCTCTTCGGCATCTGACTTAGACTGTAGCTACCTACTTGATTTCTATCCTAAGCACACTAACTACATCATTGTTAATACTCTAGAGTTTTGTTCATTAATTTCTATACAATTAGAGGGATTGCACATTCCTATCAATCTTTCCCTAAATTGATGCTAATAAAACTCCTAAATAAAACAACAAGCTTACTACTTTTCTTACAACTTAATTACATTGTTTTGAAACAAATTGAGACAAAAGAACACTAAAGAAACTTACATTTACTTTTGATGCTCCCTTCCTTTGCTACGCTTATGATGATGTTCCTCTATTGTGCCTGTGAGGCTATTCCTATGATTCTCTATGATGTCTTCTTCTTTCTTCATAGAACAGCTCCCCCTAACTTCTATGTCTTTTTGTAGACCTTTCTCCTTCAACTTCAGCTGTTGGTCTTCGTTTCAGATATTCTACATCTTTGCGCTTTGTGCAGACTTCTCCCCCTAGACTATATCTTTCTTCTCTGTTGTAGTCTTCTTTGGAGTCTTTTTCTCCCCCTTTTTGTTAGCATCGAGAGCAATTGTGAGGGCTTTAAGGGCAATTCTGATGACTTTTAGCTCAGAAGAGGTGTTCTACTGAGCAACTGTTGTCTTGCCTGTCTCTATCTGAAGTTTGTTTTCCAATAGTCCTAATCGTGTTTCATTGTTGCGGATATGATCAGTAAGTTGCTGTTGAGTGGTCTACGAAGCTGTTTGAATTTGTCGTAGACCAGTAGAGTGTTGTCCCCTAAATTTGTTGAGATTTGATGAACTGAGTTTGTATTGTTGCAGATTCATTGGTTGTGTCTGGTCGGTGAATCCTGCTGCCAAGTTGGAGAGATCTTAGAAGTCTGCAAAGCTTTTTGTTCTTTGCTTTTCAGCTTCCAAGTCGGTTGTAATTGGTTGCAGTCTGTCGAAAAGCTCATGAAATGCTTCCTTTATCCATTCATGCATGTTGTAAACTTCTTGATCCAATTGGCGAAATCTGTACTCTATTGCAGTTTCAGAAGGAGAGCATTCTTGATGTGCATACTGTTCCTTTCCTAGTGTTTTTGAATTGAAATTACTTTGACATCGGCAAGAGCTTCCCTTAAATTTTTAACTGTTGTTTGAGGTGTCATTGGTGTGTCAGATATGCCACTATGGAATAGTCCTTGTGGAAGGCCCACAGATGGTGGATCTGCTTTTGTTTGCACCATACCAAAAGAGGAAGGTGGTGAAAACATGATCTTCTTGAGAGCTTGATCTGCTGCAGTCTTTGTGGTATCTATGGATTCCTATTTCACTATGATTATTTCTTTTGTTTGTGTGGGAGTGAGATCAAGTGTAGTCATTTGTGTGAATTCTGCTGGGTTTGTGAGCTATATTGGGGTAGCCTCAGTTGCATCCTTAGCTGGTGATCCCTCAACTGCATCCTTAGCTAGTGATGCCTCAGCTGCTCCTAATTTTGTATATACTATAGGTTCTTCTATTGGACAGTTTGATGCCGGTGATTCTGCTGCTCGTCCTTTAGCTGATGCCTCTACTATAGGTTCCTTTGCTGGAGACTCAGCTGCAGGTTCCTTTGTAGAGGACTCGACTTCTTGTTCTTCTGCAGATGACTCAGCTTCATATTCTTCTTCAGCTGACTCGGCTGCGTGTTCTTCAGTTGGTGATTCTGTTGCAGGAGATTCGGCTGTTGAGGGCTCGACTATTGCCTCTCTTGTCGTTCTTCGCTCCTGAATTCCTTCTTTAGCAACTTCATCAATAATATCATCATCATTAGCTTCAGAGTGGGGTAGATCATCATCACCATCATCTCCCGATGGTTGTGTTCTTCCAACGATTGGTCTGAAGAGATAGTCGTAGATTTCTAGTGTTGTAGCCCGGACATGCTTGTCTACCAATCTCTTTGTTCAATTTAGACTTGAGGAGTATGCACAAACTCGATGTGTTGTAGTTGTGCTTGTTTGTGTCTTTTTGTCTTCAGTGTTGAGTCTTTAACTTCAAGTGCTTCATTGAACAAGATATATGGTTCAGTAGGTCTTTTCTTCTTACTAGCTTTTGTCGGTTGAATTTGGACTAGTTGATAGATTTCATTTTCTGTCATTCCATCAACCATTCCAATTTTCGTCTTTGATCCATTTGGATTTATCCGTTATCGTGTAGTTGGTCGTGATGGAATCAGCTTTGGTCTGACAATCCTTGACGGTCTTTTAATTGGAAGTTTGTGCTGTCTAACGAACTCTTGAATCATTTCTTTCTTCTGTGACTTCCTTAGCATTTCTTCTTGCTGTGATTTGCCTACGAGTTCATAGGTTCTGATCTTGTGTTTTTGAATTCTTTCCTGTATGACTTGAATTGTCTACAAAGCTTTCACAATCTTTACTTTTTCCAGAGACCGTGTGATTTTTATGGTTGTTGTTGGGACCCAAGCCTTTGTTGCAGTTGTTGGATGACCTTCTTCAATAGTAGATGAATCCATTCCAATACTGGATATTAGAATTATTGCTTTTGTGATTGGTTTAGCTACAGCAGATCTGATTTTCACAGTGCGTATAGTAGAGGGGACTTGAGATGGTCCAGTCTGCAATACTTTGAGATTGGCTTCTATAGCCTCTATCTTCTTCCTTGTGTATCGAGCTCGTGTCTCAGTTGAGCTTGCGGTCCTTCTCTAATTTCTTGATAGCTTCTTTGAGCTTCCAAGTTTAGGTTTTGAAGAGTTTCGTCTACATCAATTTCAGATACTTCAGTGCCACACTGACATCATAAAATGCAGCCAACTCTGGTTCCTTTGGTCGTAGAGTTCTTGAGGTCGAGCCCTCAACAACTTGTCTAGTCTGCACTTCTTTTGATGTAGACTGTGTGTCTACCTCTGTCCCAGTCGGCTTTGCAGCCGGGTGCTCTGATAAGGTTTTCTTATCTAAGGTCTGTAAGATGAGTCTTCTTCTTGTCTCCTTCGATTTCTTTATTTTTGTTGGTTGTGCCTTGCTGATTATTATTTTCTTGGTCTTCTCAATCTTCTTCGGAGGGTGGTCTATAGCCTTTGCACTGGTCTGCACTGTTGCTGCCATTATAGTTTGGTCTGCCATTTCTGTCTTCGATCCATCTGGATTTATTCTATATCGTGTGGTTAGTCCTCATGGAATCAGCGTTGGCCTGGCAATCCTTGATGTCCTTTTAATTGGAAGTTTGTGTTGCCTGACGAACTTTTGAATCATTTCTTCCTTCTGTGACTTCTTCAGCATTTTTTCTTGTTGTGATTTGCCTAGTAGCTCATAGGTTTTGGTTTTGTGTTCTTGAATCCTTTCTTGTATAAGTTGGACTGTCTGCATAGCTTTAATAATCTCCTTCTTTTCTAGAGACAGTGTGACTTCAGTTGTTGTTGTGGCCAAGCCTATGTTGCAGTTGTTGGACGCTCTTCTTCAATCACATATGAACCTATTCTAATATTGGAGATTGGAATTATTGTTGTTGTGGTTGGTTCAGCTGCAGCCGATTTGATTTCCACGGTGAGATAATACCCAAAAACTGGGTATTATCTCACTCTTTTGGTTGATTTTGTGTTTTTGGTGTGATACCTTAAGCTTCTACACCCTAAGCCTATTTATAGGAGATTGCGAAGATCAATTTTGATGTCATCCCGCAAGATGTTGAAGGAAGTCTGTGTCTGCTGCCGAAGTTGGAAGAAGACATGTCGGTGCAGAAAAGAAGTGCAAAACAATTTGTGTGTCGCCCCATGAGAGGGATACCCTCTAACACTAGCCATAGCTAGGGTGTGACACATAACTGCAACAACAAAGACCAATCATGGGATAAGAAAGATGGTCAATCAAGCATTTGGAATATAATTAATGTGGTCAGAGCATGTTGGTCTTCCCGGATGATCTCCCCATTATGCAGTATATATAAGTTTGTGTTTCCGTAGCCTCTGCATAGTTTTTAGAAGTTAAAGGCTAGCCCATGAACATGGGCACACACTCCAATAGAACTGTCCTCATAACCTTTTTTACCTTTACATGTAGCTCTCGGATTTTGTTTCCCTGTAAAGGGGATGGACCCATCAAAGCAGTTAGTCTTGGAGGATGGCTTGTTACAGAAGGATGGACTGAGCCTTCTCTTTTTGAAGGCATTCCGAACAGAGACCTATTGGTATTATGCTCTGCTTCAATCATCCCTTCCGTTGGTTCAATGTTTTGACTTCTAGTTCAGCCGGTCGCTTATTGATTTGCACATGGTGTTTCATGATTTGTCTTATGTTGTTGTAAGGATGGGATGCAAGTTCAGCTCAAATCTGTGACAAAGAACTAGAGTAATTTCTGGAATCATAAACAGTGCACTGATATCAATTTTAATGCTTACAGGCCAAGAGTGAAGACCAAGTGACGCAGATTACTCAGGGGATGCCCAATGGGGTGATGACAATCCTTCTGTTTTCTTGATGAAAATCGCTGCAGGACTACAAGGCGAGTATCAAGTTACTAATGGTTGGGGACCAGAGAAAGCTGCACTGACTATATGTGCTTGTAAAATGCTAAAGTTGATGGATGCAATCAGATTAAAAATAAAATGGGGGTAATAATTCATTACAAAATCATCTTTAAGTTTACAAGTCCTCAATCTGATTTTTGGATACAATAATATAAATTTATTTTTTAATTTTATATAATTTTTAAATTTTATAATCTTTTCAATTATATTCACACTTCAGATAACTTTATATTGAATATAATATATATAGCTATTCATTTATTATAGTAAAATCAAAACAAATATCATCAAATAGTTTTCAATATTGTCATAAATAATTTTTACCTTCTTCAAAGCTAAATAATCATCATTCCCTCTTTTAAATTTTTTGATGGAAAAAAAGTAGAAAAGAGCATAATCATTAAACAAATTCATTTCAATGTTAGGAAAAAAAAAGACTGATCAAATAAATTTCATTTAATTTTTGAATGAAATAGTAACTTCATAAGATTATCTTAGTTTCTATACTAATCCATTCAAGTGACAATGAGTTAAATCATGTGTTGTTATTATTGTTGTTATTGTTTTCTCCCTTAACACGTGTTGAAAACATTTGGTAAGAAAAAATAATGTGTCATTAAAAATTAAAATAAGTTAAATCTTTCATCATAAATATGACGTAATATTAATTTGATAACAGAACAAACTAAATTTCGATATCAAAAAATACAAATCTTGCTTTATATATTAAAAAATAGACTCCTTGTAATTGTTACGAGATCAAAAATTTGAATTTCACGTACTCTTAAAGTAAAATAGTTTCATCGTAAAAATATATTAGTTCATATACTGACATATTAAAGTGACAAATAGGATAAATAATGAGTTATTTTTTATACATGCATATCAATGAAACATATGTAAGAGAAAATGAGGCATCATTGTAAATCAAATAGATGAACAAATGAAAGAAAAAATAAAAAAGTAATTATAAATTACTAATTAGGTTAAATGTAACCATAAATATGTAGTGGTGTAATTAATATAGGACCAAGCAAACTTGATACTAAAAAACCAAATTTTGAGATCAAAAAATGATAAATTAACTTCATATATATAAATAGATAAATAGATTTGCTTTGTTATTTGATTGGGCATACTGAGATAGTGATAGAAGCACGCTGAGCCTCCATCAGATAGAATAAGCATCCAAAGTCATGGAAAGTATGCTAGTCCGAAAATTATTTGGCCTGCTTGGTTTAATGGTATTTGATTATAGTTGACTTCTTGTAATCAGAACTACCTTTATCGCTTTAAAATTTTTTCAACACACGTTGTATTCGTATGTAGGAACAAGTGAAATAAAGGCTGTGCTGCACATTGGTTTTTCCCTTGTGATATTTAAAACTATGTACTTCACAAGAATAATTTGAGTTTTCTAATATTAATTTCAACCCTTTTTTTCCTTTTTGGTTCAAATATGTGAAGATAGTGGATGTTCTAGCAGTTTGTTGACTGCTGTGGAAAAGGTATCATTTGCTTCGATGTTCATGAAAATTTGGTGAAACACTGATTCTTTATTTCCTCTGTCGAATATACTCATGAGCTGATTCTTATGTTGCTTAGAATCACTGGAATACGTTCATAACACCTTTCGATTCATTTCCCAAAACCTATTTGGACTACAACCTATTCATAACACAATATGATTGCCCCGAACAATCTAACAAATGTTGCAATTGATGTTCATTACTACAACCTATTCTCTGGTGTATTCACAAACCTGACTGTGCAACAGAACATAGACTTCATCAACGTCAACCGGTCAAGCCAGTTGGACTCTCTTACCAACCCAAGTGGACCTCCCATTTTTGTTGGTAAGTTTCTGCGTCTATGCTTACCAACTCATGCACACGCAGCACACCAATCCAAGCCGATACCTGAGGCCACAACCAGCATTTTGCTTAACCATACAACAGATCGTTTCTTCCTTGTCACTATGGGATGGAGGTATCCCTATGGACCAAGATTACCTATAGGAAGTCACAGGATAATCCATTTGGATTATCTAAATTGCTATATGATCAGCTCATGTAGGATCACTTGATCATCTAGCCTTAACAAAGTATACATCCTAGAGAACCTGTAGCATCTGCAACTCTTGGTATCTTTTGTTGTTGATTTCTGATCATTGAGGTCTTTATATTGGCTATAGGAGAATGGGTTGCTGCGTGGGATGTCGTAGGAGCAAGCAAGGAAGCCTACCAGATGTTTGCTAATGCGCAAATGGAAGCTTACAAGCGTGCAACATTTGGTTGGAGTTATTGGACGTTGAACTGCCGGCAATTTAATTGGAATATGAAGGAAATGATCAGACGAGGTTACATCACTGTAAATTAGCTTATCATAAACAGCAACATGATCTGTAATCGCTAGTCAGTACCCGCTAAAATTACCAATACTCAAATGAGCTACAGAGCCACCGGGCCGGGGCCTTGTTTCCCCCTTTCAGTTGCTGTTGCATCCCAATAAGTGTTGGGTTCCAGTAACTACTTGCGGAATACTAGAAGCAACCAAGAGACGGTGCTATTATGTTGAAAATTGTAGAAGCAATCACAATCACACAGACACAAGATTTAACGTGGAAAACCCTCCCAAATTGGAGAGTAAAAAACCACGGGGCGTACACGGGCAAAATCCACTATTTCAGTAAACAGGTACAATTGTTCTTCTCAAGTTTTAGCCCTAAAACTTGAGGCATACACTAGAAGTAGTGATGCAATGCAGTAGGGATAATAGTAATGAAAACTACCCGCTCCAAACTCCCTAATTACATTCAATACTGCTTCTTTGGAATTTTCAGCTTGAAAGCTGAAAAACTCGCTTTTGCACTGAAAACTGAAATCTGCTTTGGAAGCTTACCAAAGCAAAACTGAAAACTGCTCCACTGAAAATGAATCGCCACT
>LIEC01006530.1:0-17234 GCA_001925005.1 Drosera capensis
ATTTTTTAATAATTTTTTCAAAAAAATAATAAAAACAATTAATTTTAAAGAGGTTTATATGATAAAATAAAATTTCGTGTTATATTTCACAAAAAAATAAAAATAGATGAGATAATAGATTTTATATTAGATAGATATTTTTTTTTTGAGATTATTATATTGTCCATAAAAATTTCAGCAAGACAGAAAATACTTACTTTTTAAAAAAATTACATACAACTACACACGGCCGTCGCATAGAACTACAGCATGAGAATTCTCAAAAAAATATAATTTCAAACATACACCCTATCAATCGTCCTCTCCTTTCCCAGTTTTCCCTCTTCCTCTACTCTTCCACCTCACCCGAAATAGCCGTCGTCGCCGTTCTCAGATCTCGTATCCGGCCGTCGCGAAAACCCTAACCCTTTCCGCTGTCGCAGAACAAGATGCGAAGGTGAACTAACGAACTTCTACGATTTTGTTGTCTTGTCAAATTCCCTTCGGTTTCGTCATCGTTGAAGGAGTTGGTTCTTGATTCGAAACCATGATGATGATGCAGGTTGTGAGACTTCAGCAAATGGCTGGTTTGGTTTGTTCCGATGATGATGATTCTCGACGTGAAAGGGCTCTTTGCATTTGGAATCTCCTTGTTGTTGGTTTGGTTTGTTTAGACTTCTTTGAATGAGGAAATCAATGTATACTATATGAAAATTATCGTGTTGAACAAGAAGTATGCATATTATTCTGAAACAGAGCTGAACAATTTCAATGTTTTAGGCGACTTTCATCCTGTGATTTACAAGTTTTCAATGATAAAATCAATGTATATTGTATGAAAATCATCAAATTGATTTTTGTACTTAGGTGCTCTGTATAGGAAAAAATATATGTTTTGGAAAAAAAATTTCCACGTATATGTCTTTTAATTTTTTTTTCAAATTTTTGTAGTTTTAAATAATTCTTCCATAAAATTAAAAAAATTAGGAGATATCATCCAATGATTTACTGTTTGACATCTTGATGTAAATATATATATAATTTGAGGGAAACGAAAAAATAGTGGGGTATCAACTTTGATGGGGCAAGGACGGGCAAAGAAAGTGATGATTAGCTGTGCGACTCAAATGGAGGATGAGTTATATGTGGATTTACCTGTGGAGGAGGGTAGGAAGTTTGCGATCGAAGAAACCCTAAAAACCCCAAAACTGGATGAGGTTGAAGCGACTATGGGATTGATTACGATGAAGAATGTGGACGTTAATAGGGTGGAGATTGATGATGATCTGGTCGGATTGAAGCAGGGTTCTGGTAACGAGAACAAGGGTAAAGGGAATAGTAATTGGGCTGATCAGATGGATTTCTATGCCAATGTGCTCCGAAGATCGTCGACTTCGGCTGCTGTGATGGATTCCGATATTTCTGGTAACCATGATGTTCGAAAAGGGATTCGTTTTTCGAATGTCGAGCATAGAGATGATGAGGTTGTTATCACTGATGATGATGTGAAACCTGAACGTGCATACTGGAGAAACTCTTTGATAGGTTATGTTCTAGGTGATGTTGTACTGTTTTCTGCAATGAAAAGGTTTTTGCAATCTCAATGGCAGGAGGTGGTTTCCCCTGATGTATTTCTCCATGATGCAGGCTACTATGTGTACAAGTTTGCGAATGCAAGTGATAAGCAAGCTATTATGCAACAGTCTTGGTTCATGAACTCTAAACCCCTTATTTTCAGAGAGTGGATTCCTGATTTTGTGAAGGAGGATATGCTACTTGGATCCAATTACCAGGACTCGTGTTGGAATATCGGGGGATGAAAAGCTTGGATAAGCTTGCTAGTAAGGTGGGTAGGCCTCATGTACTGATCTCGTAACGACAAAGAAGGAAAGGATCTCTTACCCTAGAATTTTTGTGGATATCAATACACAGCTGGAGTTAGTGGATAAAATTTGCTTCATTAATCCGGAGGGCAAGAGAATAGAATAGGCTGTGGTGTACGAATGGCTTCCTTTGAGATGTATGAAGTGTAACAAATGGGGCCATAGAACTGATGAATGTTGGTCTTAACCCAAGGTGAATCAAGTATGAAAGCCTAAAGTTGTGCAAGCTTCTGCCAAAGAGCTACCTAAGGAGGCTGGTACCCCACTGTCTAGAGCAAGTATAAAGCAGGATGAGGTAATTACCAAGGATGGCTGGATTACTGTTAAAGGGAAATATCAAGTTTCTTCCTCTGAGAAAGCTGCTCTTCCTTTGTCTTCTAGTTATTTTGAAGTCCTGGGAACTAATGATGATGGTCCTGATGTAAGAGCTTTAGTTCAGACTCAGTTGTGTATGATCTCTGTCCCATTGGGGGCAAATATCCCTTGATGATTGGTGTCTGAAATGTCCGAGGTATCAATAAGCCGAAAAAGCAGAATGCTATTAAGCATTTTGTGGCAAGGGATAAATTATATCTGGTTGTATTAGTTGAAACGAGGGTTAAGGCGAGTAAGTATGAGAAAATAAGGAAAGGAAGCTTGCAGCAGTGGGATTGCATCAATAATTATCAGCATGCTGAGAATGGAAGGATTTGGATTGGATGGGATAGGAATGTATGGCAGGTGCAGTTCATTTCAGGTTCTGAACAGGTTTTGCATTGCACCATTTCATCAGTCCCCTTACAGATGAATGCGTCTATCTCTTGTGTCTATGCCCTAAACACCAGTACTCCGGGAGAAGTACTCTGGCAGGAGTTGATTCAGTTCAACAAAACGGTGAATGAACCTTGGTTAATGGCAGGTGTTTTCAATGTGTTCCTCTAGCATGATGAAAAAATAGGATATTTAGGTATTGAGGTGCTCCCTTGTTCTCAGTTTCTGAATTGCATTTTGGACTGTGGACTTGAGGATTTAAAAGGGGTTGGTCCTCTTCATACATGGTGTAATCAACAAGACCCTGATCATTAGATGCGTATAAAATTAGATAGGGCTATGGGGAACTTCTTGTAGATGGAAGATTTTGCTAATGCTGAAGTATTATTCTGTGAATAAATGTTTCTAGCCATTATACCATGTAATCAGCTTGAGAAAAGGATGTAGAGTGTGTAGCCCTTAAAAATTCTTGAATGTTTGGGTCAAGCACCCTGACTTTAAGTCGTTCGGGATGCATGGAATATGGAGATCAAGGATAGTAAAATGTATCAACTGGTGCAGAGACTGAAGCTATTAAAGGGTAGACTTAAAACTCTTTATAAGGGGTCTTTCTCATAGCTATCTCATAGTCTTATTCGAGGCAGGAGGAGGGAAAGTCTCATATTAAGCCTATTTGATCATGATAATGTTAGGCTTACTGATCCTTTATTGATTAAGGAGAGACTTATTATTCACTTTCAGGGGATCATGGGTACAGTGATGGCTCAAAAAGGGAGAGTAGAGGATGTAGTTATCCAGGAGGGGCCTTGTCTTACTATTGCACAGCAGGAATCCTTGGTACATCCTTTCAGTGCTGCGAAGGTTAAGGCTGCTCTATGGGATATCGATGATGATAAATCACCTGGAATTGATAGCTACACCGTTGCTTTTTTCAAAAATGTTTGGCCTATTGTGGGTAATGAGATCACAGTTGTTGTGTTGGATTTTTTTTCAATCTGGTGCCCTCCTAAAGAACATAGGTGTATGAGGGCTTCACCTAGTTGGCAAGGGTGAAAATCCTTCCAGAGCCAATCTGTTTAGACCCATAGTATGTTGTTCAGTTGTGTACAAAATCATTTTAAAGATGATTTGTCCCAGAATCAAGATTATTCTTCCTTATTTGGTGGATTGATCTCAAAGTGCTTTTATCCCCGATAGATCGATCCTTGATAATCTCTTGCTTTGTCAAGACTTGCTTTATGGCTATGAAAGAAGGCAATTGTCCTCGATGCTCGGTGAAGATTGATCTCTGTAAAGCGTATGATATGATGCATCGGGATTTCATTAAAGAAATGTTTTAGAAATTGCACTTCCCATGTCAATTCAAGGGGTGGCTCATTACCTGTATCTCTTCAGTTTGGTATACCTTGAATTTAAATGGTGAATACTATGGTTTTTTCCAAGGTAAACGTGGTGTTAGACAAGGTGATCCCATGTTGCCCTATATTTTTGTTTTGGTGATGGATTATTTGGCCAGGGTGATGTAATTTATTAGCAAGCAACAAGGATTCAGCTTTCATCCACTATGCAGTAAACTTGATATTGTTAACATTGCCTTTGCTGATGATTTGTTGTTGGTTTGTCGTGCTGATGTAATGTCTGTTAAATACTTAAAACCAGGTTTGGACCATTTTGCAACTACTTCAAATCTTGAGGTCAATACCAGTAAAAGCTTGGTGTTCCTTGGTGGTGTGTTGGATACTCAGAAGGATATTATTGCTAGTATCCTTGGCATAGAACTGGGAACTCTGCTTGTCAAATATCTTGGGGTCCCTCTGACTTCCAAGAAGTTGAAAAACCAGCAATATGGAGTCCTTATCGAGAAGATAACTAAGAGAATTACCTCTTGGTTTCCTAGATTATTATCTTATGCCGGTAGGGTGCAACTCATTAAATCTGTCCTTATGACTGTTCATCTTTATTGGGGGCAGATTTCCCTAATTCCTGCTGGGGTTATGGAGGATGTGGCAGGCAATTGTTGAGCTTACCTGTGGAGCGGAGTGGCTTTGAATAGAAGAAGAACCTTGGTTGCATGGGATATGGTTTATAGGCCTTAAAAGAAAGGTGGTGTAGGTATCCTGCAGTTCAGTTTGTTTAACATGGCTCTCTTGTTTAGACCGGTTTGGGATATATCTAGGCAAAAGGAATGGTTGTGGATAAAATGGATTCATGTGTATGATCTCAACAAGGAGGATATATGGTTTATTGCTGTTAGTCAAGATAGCTCATGGGTATGGAAATAAATTTTATGTTGAAGCATATGGTGATTTGGAGAGGTGGTTCATGTAGCTGGCAAGGGACCTGTTCTTATGTATATACGGTAAGCGAGGGATACCAGTACTTGAGAGGTGCATTATCTAATGTTCCATGGTGGAAATTATGTTGGCATCCGGATGTGTTCCCCCGGCATGGCTTATTGCTCTTGACAGGTTGAGAACAAAAAATAAGCTTTATAGGATGCAGCATATATCTGATGTAACTTGTGAGTTATGTACGGCTCATGCTGAAACTCGACACCATTTATTCTTTCATTGCCCATATGCCTTGGAGGTGGGTCTAACAGACTGGAACGATTTAAAGCTATCGTGCCCTAGATGTTGCTCATGGAATCAATGGCTTATCTGGTTCAAGAAAGTGTCTGCCGGTAAGACTACCTCGGTGCGTCGTAGGATAAAGCTGGTTGCTTGTATGTTATATGAAGTATGGATGGAGAGAAACTGTGGGCTGTTTAGGCAGGAGTCCAGATCTTCCCAGATGCTGGCAGAGAAAATCCTGGAGTTTGATGTGGCTTTGAGTTGGTGGAGAGGTGCTGTCGAGGACTACTGCTGATACATTCCTAATTCATTCTAACCTATTCTTGAGATGTATGAATTTTTATTGCTGTTGTTGATGTATGGTTCCTAATAGTACCTGATGTGTTGTACGGGATGAGTGGGAAGGATTCTGATGTAAAGTTTCCTTTTCCTCGAGTGAAATGCAAGCTAACGTACGGTGCAAAAAAATTGCGGAGTATCTCATCGCGGTTATTTTTGTTAAGTGATATCTTTTAATAATTGATAAAAATAATTAATTATGAAGATAGATTTATATGATAAAACAAAATTTCGTGTTATATTTCAGAAAAAAATGGATAATTAGATAAGATAATAGATTCTATTAGATATTATAAGATTAGAAGGATACATATTTATGTTGATTTTGAGATTTTAAAATTTTATTTTAATTTAAATATATTAAAGTTATCACATTATCCAATAAAATTTTAAAAATTACGTTAATAGATTTTATGGTTTGGTGTCTATATATATAATGGATAATAGATTGATTGAAATTTCTTTTTGTTTAGATCATTATAAAATAAATAAAATATTTTTTTTATTTTATTAACTTTTTCTCATAAAAAATATCAAATCTTTTTTTTAGAAGATACTTTTTAATTTTTTATAACTCTCTCAAAATATATATCGATATAAATTTAATAAATATAAATATAATATATATAATTTTTATTAAAAATTTATATAAATTAAACACATATACGATTTACTCCATGAGGTTCACTCGTTTTCCATTTTCTCAAGCCCCAACACCACCGACACTCTCGTCCCAAACCTTAACCCTAACCCTAGTCGCAACCACAACCATGGCCGCCGCCGCCGCCCCACCACAACTCCACCCACACCCACCACTACAACCACCGCGATTCATCACCGACACTCACCACACCCACGACACCGACGACGACCTCTACGGTCGCCTCAAAGCCCTCGAACGAAGCATCGAATTCGTAGAGATACAAGAAGAATACGTAAAGGATGAGCAGAAGAATCTCAAACGCGAATTGCTAAGGGCTCAAGAGGAGGTGAAGCGGATCCAGTCTGTGCCTCTTGTGATCGGTCAATTCATGGAGATGGTGGATCAGAACAACGGGATTGTCGGGTCGACGACGGGGTCGAATTACTATGTGAGAATTTTGAGCACGATTAATCGGGAACTGTTGAAGCCATCTGCGAGTGTTGCCTTGCATCGCCATTCGAATGCGTTGGTTGATGTGTTGCCGCCGGAGGCCGATTCAAGTATTTCTTTGCTGAGTCAGTCGGAGAAGCCTGATGTCACGTATAATGTAAGGGGCTTGGTTTTGGTTGTGGTAAATTGTTTGTTTTTTTATGATTGTGGTTAGATTGATTGCATATAGTATTTTTTGTTTCTTTCGGATATTTGATTGTGACCTAGACACCCTTGATAGAATTGTTCGATCAATTGGACTTATAATGGGGGGGGGGGCGTGGATTTGTTGTTTTAGTGTCAGTCCTTGACCTTTCCGGAATAGAGTCATAGTTAGCATTATGTAGCGATAGGTTGTTTCTCATACAGTTATGATTTTGTGACGAGGACACATTGTTCGATGGATTAACCAAGATTTCCCTGTAGAATTGTTTACGTGTAGACCTGTCATCAATGTGAAATAGTTAATTATGCAATACAGATAGCATATGAGTAAGCTTAAGGTTTCTTCCTTGACACCTTGGGATGGATGTGATGTTTGGGCACTAGTGATTGTATTTTGCTCTTGTTTAGGAAGACCATACCAGTGATCAAGTTTAGACTTTGGAGTATGATAAAGCTGCATATATTGGTAAATAGTATTGCTAAGCCCTTCTTTGCCTATTTTCCTTTTCAGGATATCGGTGGGTGCGACATCCAGAAGCAGGAAATCCGTGAAGCTGTTGAGCTACCTCTGACTCATCATGAACTTTACAAGCAAATTGGTATTGACCCTCCTCGTGGTGTTCTGCTATATGGTCCTCCTGGCACGGGAAAGACTATGCTCGCAAAGGCTGTCGCCAACCACACAACTGCTGCATTCATTAGAGTTGTTGGCTCAGAGTTCGTGCAGAAATATCTGGGAGAGGTACTCCTAGCCTGTTCTTGCATTGCATCCTAGTCTGTCTATTTCATGACGTATTTTTTCTGACTGAGTTGATTGCTTCCTGCAGGGCCCTAGAATGGTTCGTGATGTCTTCCGCCTGGCTAAGGAGAATGCACCTGCTATTATTTTCATCGACGAGGTGGATGCTATTGCCACTGCTAGGTTTGATGCTCAAACTGGAGCTGATAGGGAGGTTCAGCGTATCTTGATGGAACTCTTGAATCAGGTTATGACTTAGTACTAGAGTCGTTTAAGGCTTTATCTTGTGTTTTGGTAAATCCTGTCATAGATGCCTGGATGGTTTTTAAGGTTTACTAGAGCATGATTCTGTTGTGAAAATAGATGCCACATGTTTTATTATTTTTAACAATGAAGCTGTTCAATTCCCCTCCAGATGGATGGTTTCGACCAGACAGTGAATGTTAAGGTCATCATGGCAACTAATCGGGCTGACACTCTTGACCCTGCACTTCTACGGCCTGGAAGGCTTGACAGGAAAATTGAGTTCCCTCTACCAGATAGACGCCAAAAGAGGCTTGTTTTCCAGGTGAGTTTTTAATTTGTATTAGCTTACATCGTGCAGTGTGTTTAACTTCTACTCCTTTGGAATCACCATAAAGCGGATGCCTTTTGCTAAGGGCAGCTATCACTGTAAAAACACTATAGAGGTGTAAAGAAGCATCAAGGCAGCTGGCAACAATTTTCTTTGCTTCAAGATGTTTACAAGCTGCTGTTGATATTTTTTCCCCGTGCTGTTCATCTTTTAAGATGAGGCGTTTTTACTTCACGATATACTCCATGATCATGTTTCTTCTGCGGCTTTTTATGCTTTGGGTGATCTAAGTCCATGGTGGTTTACTGACATTTTTAAATTTCTTGTAGGTTTGTACTTCTAAGATGAACCTGAGTGATGAGGTCGACTTGGAGGATTATGTTTCCCGCCCTGATAAAATCAGTGCTGCTGAGGTTAGTAAAATTGTTGACTACGATATATTCTCTTATGCCCATTGTTTTCCCATGTTGATCTTTATTCGGTCTAGGTGCTATGATTAAGTTCTGAGTCATGTGGTTTGAGTCTCTTGAGGTTAAGGATGCTGTTCTCATGTTTCTCGAGTTTGTTGAGGTTAAGTATGCTTCTAATTGGATACGTGCTTTGCATTTTAATAGTTTCTAGAAGCTGTACCCTTGTTCTGAACCTTATATGTGGATGTAATTTGCTGGAGTAGTTGTCCTTTATCAGAACCTATGAAACGGAATATGTCATATGTAGCTTGTTATTACGAATTTGCTGTTAATATGATGTTTGTCCAAAGCTAGTGCTGCCAAGACCGTACCGGATTGCTTCAGGTTATACTTGCATGTTGAACAATAGCTACGGAAATAACAATATAAAAGGTCCTCACTGTGAAATACATGTAGCTTGAAAAAGATAGCTTTTCAAATACTCCTAGAAAACCTTGGATCTTGCCCTCCATTTGTCTAGATCTTACTGGGTGTGTAGCTTGTTCGCTTATGCTCTTCTCCAAATTCTTCTTGCATACTTTGAGAAAAGGAGAGTAAAGAAAGGGGTATATAGCTGCGAAATTTGAGAACTGCCTGCTCTAGATGACAAACCTGACAGCTTAGCGGCAGTGCCTACGTGATGCATTTTCACATGATCCAAAAATTCTCTCTTTCTTCTGAACTATTGATCTCACCGCATAATGTTTATGCATTTTCTGCATCTTGGTTTAACCTGCCTGCCAGTTTTCTTCATGAGTACCGAGTACTAGTATGTCAGAGTGATAAGGATCAGTTTTTCTTGTCCTTGCTTTCGTTGGTCCGGAATACTTCTCTTGAGTACTATCCTCTGGATATTCGAGTTTTGGCTGTGTTTTTAATCTTCTCCAGGCAGTCATTATCATCCCAGCATATGTCAATGTTTGCTAGTGCTGTTAACTTGTTTGAGCTAGCTCGTTTTGCTGGATGATGTTGCTCAGACCTGCATTGACCTATGTACATGTTTTGAACCTTAGGCAAAAGCATTCTTCATGACTTCTTTGTGCTATGTGTTGCTATTTCTGAACCTTACACAACTAGCTAAGTATCTGGGTTGATGGTATAGTATAATATAGCATGGAAGAAAAGGAACCCGAAGGAATTACATGAGAAAGGAGTGGGGGATGGATGGAATAGAATAAGGGTGCACCTGGGGATTAGAATAAAGACGTTGGCGTCAATTTTTCTCCAAATTCTTCTGTTATGTAGATTGTATTGCTTCAATTATTAACTGAAGCATATTATTTTAATATCTTTTGTTCTCCCAGTGATCATCCTTGTAATGTGCATTTCATTGTGCACAGATTGCCGCTATCTGCCAAGAAGCTGGAATGCACGCTGTGCGCAAGAACCGCTATGTCATCCTACCCAAGGATTTCGAGAAGGGTTATCGTGCCAATGTGAAGAAGCCTGATACAGACTTCGAATTTTACAAGTGAGGACAAGGCTTGAGAAACTGGCCATGGATGCCTAGTTTGACTGCTCGATTGAAGGATTGTTCTTCGAATTTATCTTCGGCTTATAGACCAGATCTGTATAATATTGTTGAACTTTTTCTTTGGGTTAAACTGACGGATGCTTGCTGGGTTTGGTTCAAACTGCAATTGGATGGATAAATGTTTCTTGCACTTGAGTTTGCAGTGTTCAATTCATGTGGTTATGTTAACATTTCTGTTAAGATTTGGGTTTGAGCTTACGGTTAGATCATTATAGCTAGTTTCGATGGCATAGGCTGGCCACGTCCAACCCGTAAAATTGCTTTCCAGAGCGTGAGGCAACTGGGACGGTATGCAAAGCTCTTTCGAGAGGCATGAATAATGTGAATCATTAAATTTGTGACTGTTGTTCCAGCCTATATTTCACCTTTTTTTACTTTATGAGGATTGTTAATGTCAAGACAAACAACATTTGATGCTTTCAAGACATAAGGTGAGTGAAGGGTATTTTTTATCCAAACAAATTATGTGTGTATAATATCTTGGATGGATTAATTTTCGTCTTTAACAATATCATTTTCCTTTTATCATAGTGATATTTTATTTGTAAATTATTATCTTGTGTTAACTGTTTAAATTATCAATTATTTTTTTTTGGAATTTGTTTAAGTTACCAATTATTGCTTTGAGATTAACTATTTTTCTCTTGCATAGTTCATGAATTATGGATATGGGATTATCTTGAATCTTAATAAACGATTCAATTATGTATATTTAGATGATATATCATCATCGTATGGTAAATATCTAGAGTAGAGAATTCACAATTGAACCTGGTATAAGAATCAAGCTATAGGACAAAACAATTCAATGACACAACATCCTTCAACCACCGTCATCTTAAGATAAACTTGTCCATTTCCCCATCATAAATAATGATTCATCCTTTTGTCCACACGTTATGTTTTCCATTTCATGCTAACATTACTGTATCGTGACTGTACATTCCATCACTCACTTATCCATTTTACAACGAAAAAGCAAACACAAGTCTCATCACGGCACATTAAACACATATCAAGAAACAAACTCATTCACTCTTCAACAAAACTCCACCGCGTGTGATTGTGATCATTACAAGCAAACAACAAATCCCACTTTCTTTCACACATTTGATTGATTGATCCATTGATTGATTGATCTGTGAATTCATTGCGAACTTCGAGGACGAAGAAATGGCGAAGAGGACGGTTGGGTTTTTGGGGTTTGATGAGTTGAGTTTGGAGATGGCCGCTTCGCTTATCCGCGCTGGGTACTCTGTCAATGCATTTGATTCGCAGGTGTGTGTTTTAACTGTTTTTGTAAGGGGGGATTTTGCTGTGTGGTGATGAAATGGGAGATTCTGTTTTTAGTTGTGTTGATTGGTGAATGATGGGTTTGCTCACTGTCGGGCTGTTCTTGGTTTTGTGAAGAATGTTGTTTATGTTTGTTTTTATTAATGATTCTACGAACTATATGTCGTTTTGACCGCTGGTAGAAGATACACAAACGTTTCTTGTACATTGTCCATCACGCGAATGTCGGTTGAAAGTGGACGACAATACACCATGTCATTAGCATGTAGTCTCTAGTTTGCTTGATCTCTTTGTACTACTGAGGTATTGTATAATATAGTGCTATTAAAGTGTTCTCTTTTTTCCCCCATTATAGATGGATAGTCACTGTTCAATGGAGCTTTCAAAGCTCGGAGGGGTTAAATGTACAAGCCCTTCGGAAGTTTGGAAAGGTAATTACTTGTAGTCTTGTCCTGTACTTATCTTTGATAGCTAATCCTTGCAGCCTTACATCATGATCTGTTCAAGTCATGCATTGTCCCATAAGCCCGAGCTTCATAAGCATGGAGGGACTACCTCTAGTTCGATAAATAGGCCGTTTCGACACATATCGATGAATGTGAGGAGAGACAAATGGGCCGTTTTGACACATATCGATGAATGTGAGGAGAGACGCATATGACTGAATGTACGCTATCTCTACGGCAATGAACCGAAGAAACTCTGGTTATAGAAATTATTTTGTTTGGCACTTATTGGTGAATCTGAGTGAGGTGCACGACTCGTAGTAATGTACAAGCAACCTCTGATTATTTATTCCACAACTATATTCTTTTAGGGCCAAAAGCGAGGTCCTTTGATTAGTCGTATTGTCATAGTAGCAATAGACCATTGCATGCTGTTGAACGCTCACATAAGTGCTAGTATGATTGCTTATCGATGTCTATCCTATTATCGTTTCATCAATAGTTACAATGTGAACAAATTTCTAAAACATTTGAATCTGTTATGTGGGATGCTTGACGACTGCCATGCTTTTTGTACTTAGTAATTCGCTGCTAGTCACTTTGTCATTCTTAAATTCATATTTTCTCATGGAATTCCGCATGTAGAAAGCTCTTGCTATAACAGCTTGTGCAAATATTGTTATTTTTCAAGCATTTTTTTTCATGTTATTTTATTGTCAATTGATCTATTTAACATTGTTATCGGCCTTATGGTTCTTTTTGTGAATACTTTTGATTAATGTCTGAGGCTTTTGACTTTCTTTGATTTGCTTTCATTCAGGTGCTGCAGCTTTAGTCATATTGGTTCCTGAACCAAATCAAATGGAAGAAATTATTTTTGGTCCGGAAGGTGGCTTGAAAGGTGCAAATCCCTTGATATGTCTTGAAGGAAATATTACCTTAATTGTCCAAGAAAAAAAAACATTAGTGGATATAAATTGTGAAGGTCATCAGTACTTCCTGATTTTCAGGGTTGCCAAATGAGGCTGTGGTAGTTCTTCGTACTGCTATTCTGCCTTCATATGTCCAAAGTCTGGAAAAACGACTTGCAGGTAGCTTTCTTTTTAAGGCATAACTTTATTCTCTCGCTTCATGATAAGGAAATTGTCATCTTCCTTCAGTTAGCTTTATGGGGTTATGGGCTTAGTCTGTTGGTATGCACAAATTTAGAGACATTATCATGTACATGTACAGAGGATGGCTGAGTGGAGAAGCAAATGTTGTCAGTCTGTAAACATGCTATGTCGTTAAAGGAAGTTGGTGCTGGAACAAGAAATACACAGGCTTATCATGGTATGACATGTCAGTTGAAGGGTTAATAATGCATGAGTATTGCAATGGAAGGGCTGTGATTTAGAAGGGAAGGAGAACGCTGGGCAGGACTTCTAAAGGAGTCAATGACCTAACTAACTAATGGATTGAATTTAAATTGATGACACACTACTTCTTTGAGAAGGCTCTAGATTTGTGGGTTTCGTGGGGTTGGGTTTAAAAGGATACCAGATACTTCTTCATAGGGGGGAGTAAATAAATTCCAAGCTTTATCGCAGCCATGGCTTGATTGTTTGTAAGCACATGAAAAGCCCATCAAGACGGCTTGAGTATTGGTCTTGGTGATGAAGTTCTTCTATATGTTCGATAACACCTTTGGGAAATCATATTTCATAGCTTAGCTGCACCTTGCTGTTGCACTGTAACTTTTTGCTAAGGCAAATTTAAAATAACTGGAGCGCCTACAGGAAATTCTGCCATGGATCAAGCTTTTTTCTTATGGTGCATGCTTCACATGTCACTTTGTTAATTGCTGCTCAGACCTTGATACTTATAACCGGAAATTGTTTGCAGATGAATGTGGCAGAAGCTTCGTTGTTGATGCTTATGTTTGTAGGGCGACTTCCAAGTCTTCAGACGGAAAAGTCATGGTAATCATGTGAAACTGTCTCTCACCACCAGGGCATGCATCTTTTCACCCTGAATCTTGATAATTACCCCATTGTTATTGATCTTTTTACTTAAGTTGATTTCCTTGTCTTATCGCCCTTCCTTTTGTAGATTACTTCATCTGGCAGGCATGAGGCCATTGCCAAGGCACATCCGATACTTTCTGGTAATTTTTTATTTCCCTGGCAAGTATGATGCCCACTGGAATTTCACCATTCACAACTCGTACTTGTTGTGATACATTTGTGTTACTTGGCGAACAAGTTCATCTTGTGCATAGTAGTGGGATGACAGTTACCGTTTTTTCATCTCCTGCTTAGTTTTGTCTGTTGTACTGCCCGGCATAATAGTACATTCTCTGTTCTTTTATGCCCCATTTGATTGGATTTCCATCTTCACCATTTTATTTTATTTTACAACGAGCAGCAATGTCTGAGAAAGTCTACATATTTTACGGTGAACTTGGTGCTGGAAGGTGCGCCTTTTCTGCCACCCTTATATTGTCTTATAAGATGCTACAAATTTACTTCTGTTCATGATATGGTTCTGTTCATATGTTTTCTCCGGAGCGTCTTCTGTCTTCTATATGTTTTTATCGGTTCTTCAGTGACCCATTCAAAACCAATCACTCTATATCCCATAACCTATTGTATCCCACTCTTTCCAAGAACTTCGCTAAAAGAAAATGACTAATCAGGTTCCTTCTCATGTTTATTTTGGCACAGCAAAATTAAGATGGTCAATCAGCTACTGGAAGGGATTCATCTTGTTTCGGCAATTGAGGCTATTTCTCTTGGTATTCAAGCTGGAATTCATCCAATGATCCTCTATGACATCATCTCTAATGCAGCTGGAAGTTCCAGGTGAGGTTGCATTTATTGTTTTCCACTATAGAATGTGATCTGCTGCAATTGCAAACTTCTTGGCTGCATAGCTGGTGTTTCTATCTTGTTAATACGTGATTTTAACGAGGTATACTTGATGCTAAAGATAAAGTTGTGGTTCCAATAGAAGTACTTAGAACCATGGGATATCTTGTTAGCTACAGATACCATCATATTGCAAACACCAGCCACAAAATCCAAGGGGGCTGCAGTTAATGCTGCTAGATTTTCTCCAAAAGAAAGATCAGAGGTTTGAAAAGGGACGGAAAAGATTGATATACTGTTTCATAGAGAAACCCTACCCGACAGGTCATGTGTTTGGAGTGATGAATAACGTTATTGTTTACTTGGCTGCTCTACATGACTATCATAGATCAGAGTCAACCTGGTATGAAACGATTCACAGTAACAGAAATGAAATTTCTGTGACATCAGAGACTGGAAAATTTAGCGGGCAGCTTCTTAAAGTGGGTACTCAAAGAGATGAAAGCCAACACATTTGAAATTGAACTGTTTGCAATCCCTTGAATCTCCTTAAAGCTCCTTAACCTAGTAATGCTCTCTTCGGGCCTGCAGGATTTTTAAGAAGCACATTCCTAGTTGGTTAAAGAGTGCCCTTCCCCTGCAGCATGCTCCAATTTCCTTGGTTGAAAGTTTGGTAAGATCTCTTGACGCTGGAGTCAACTTTTTCTTCTCGGACATCCGTATTGTTTGTGTTATTACTTTCACAGGTTTCTAGTCCTAGGTAGTATTTACTTCATTGAGTCGGTTTATACTGACATTTTGTGGCAATCCTTATTATATATGCTCATTTGTACTGAAGGGAAGCATTCTTGGCATGGCCAAATCTCTTGTCTTTCCTCTTCCACTCCTAGCAGTTGCTCAACAGCAGCTTATTCTCGGTACTTGTTCTTAATTTTCCCTCCTGAAGAAGTTCTAGTTTCTCGATCCAGTTAAATAGTGTCGGATCCTTGGGTGGTTGCTCATTTTGAGGTTACTTTATTCAGGATCATCACATGGAGGCACTCAAGAAACCCTCTTGCATAAGGTAATACGTTTCTGTGATTTCTACTTGGTACGACAATGTTGTTGAGTGGACTGAATCCGAACAAGTTATTAACTTCATTTTGATTCTTAAGCAGATCTGGGAGAACGTTCTTGGAGTTAAATTAGAAGATGTAGTCAATGAAGAATTATATAACCCCGAAGAAGTTGCCTGCCAATTAGTGGAACGATCAAAGAATGTGAAGCAAGTTGCTTTCATTGGTTTAGGAGCTATGGGGTTTGGTATGGCAACTCACCTGGTGAAATCAAATTTTACAGTCCGTGGTTACGATGTATGTTGCTTTCCGAGCAGTGTTTTTTCCCCTAATTGTTACATCCTGAGCAAAATCGCTTGCATTATCTTCAGTTTGTAATGCTAGATTAAGAGTTTATGCTTCAGTAATTTCAAACTTCCTCTTATTAATGTATTTATATTGTTTCCATACCCAAAAAAGGTATCTATCTTGTTCTATTGAGATAGTGAAACTGACAATTGCACTTCTTTTCACATGGTAGCATATAGATGAATAATGAAAATAGCTGAATTCTCTGGTAAGGGTATCTTGTTTTGTTTTCTCAATGTGTAGGTCTATAAGCCTACACTCACAAGATTTGCAAATGCTGGTGGCGTAATAGGGAACTCACCCGCTGCTGTATCAGAAGGTAATATATTTTTTGGATATTATGTCATAATTGTGAAATTTCAGCGTGATTCAAAATCTACGGTGTGGAGTAACTTTTTGAGGACTGTAAGTGTTAGCTTAGAAATTGATAAATTGGAAGGATTTAGTATTCTGTGTGGACTCATTAGAAATTGAGGATGCAATTGAAATTTACCATAAGCTAGTAGCCCTTATCCTTCATTCAGGTACACTGAATTTTTCAGAAGTCCGGAAGCCTAAGTCAATGTAATACTAGATTACACCTTTTTTTTATCATTGAACCGATAATTGTCTTCTCACAGATGTAGATGTCCTGGTGGTAATGGTAACAAATGAAATTCAAGCCGAAAGTGTTCTATTTGGAGATCATGGTGCAGTGGCAGGTAATCTTCATTTGTTTCTGACTTTCTGTATAAATTTTTTTATTGGATGCACTAGCGTTATCCTTAAATTATTTATACAGCTGAAAGCATTTATATGCTATCTCCCTGATCTATGCAATTATTTTATCCTTGAAATGACATTTGACTTAAAATGACATTTGACTTAAAATGTTGGCAAGGAAGTGTTTGAGATTTCCTTCGTTCACTTTTCAGCCCTTCCAGCTGGTGCATGCATTATCCTTTCCTCTACTGTTTCTCCAGGATTCGTGACCCAACTTGATTTACGGTTGCACAGTAAGTCTAATTTTGATAGCATAAAGGTGCTCTTACATTGTACGAATACTGTATGCTATGTGCCCATTCACCATTAAAGCTTGTTCACAAACAAATTCACATCATCTCCCCCCTCTCTTTCTTCCCTTCCC
>LIEC01006530.1:17262-88614 GCA_001925005.1 Drosera capensis
ACTCTAAACACAAATTGGTTCACATCTTTAAACACATATGGCACCACGTTTTAATCTAGTTTGTTGATGTAAATACACTCCTATATATGGGTATGTCATGACATATATTTTGTTTCCCTTTTTCTATTGCTATTAGCTTGATGGTAGCATAACCCATTCCTAGTATGTAACATTTAAAGTAAGATTCCCATTTCATTGGCAGGTTATACATAATCTTACTTATTTGTGGTATTAGCTATGATTTGCTAAGTTACAGACCCTACCAAAGGATGATTTTCTAAGTAGTAGAACTTCTGGAGGACAACTGCCATATTTTTATTATTTTAAGGAATTGCCGTTTTATTTTAGCCATTGCTAATCAGCCTATCTTGATGCATTATTTCACTAAAATGCTAGAGATCTGACAGTATTGTCTCTTTTCTGTCAGGGAGTTTGACTCTTCAGTTACTCTTCTCCGTCCTGTTTTTTTCTTAATACACAATTTTTCTGTATTTTGTGTGATCACTGGCCATTGGTAGAAAAATTGGTATCATCCACACTTCGACTATCCTTCTTTGCAGATCAAGGCAAGAATTTGAAACTAGTGGATGCCCCGGTTTCTGGTGGAGTTCAAAGAGCTGCTATGGGTACTCTTACGGTGGGACTCTTACCTTATATGCTAACTTTGTTACTAGTACTGTGAAACAGAAATATATCTCTACAGTATTTTGTGTTCTCTTGTCTGAGAGAAGATGGTTTCATCAGATTATGGCTTCAGGAACTGAGGAAGCACTGGAGCTGGGTGGTTCAGTTCTCTCTGGTACTATGTTCTGGAGCTTTTCCCCTAAGTTAAGTTGTACTTCAACAGTTCATATAGTATACTCAGATCAGATTAATATTATTTTAACAGCGATGAGTGAGAAGCTTTACATAATCAAAGGTGGATGTGGATCCGGAAGGTAATTTCTTTTTTCGAAGTCTTTTCAATGAAAATTTTTCAATAAAAATGCAAATGTTCCATCATTCTTGTTGGCTTAAATTGAGAACTTCGCTGTACTGGGTAATTGGGTGTCGGATCGGCATTAGAACTTGTGTCGTAAAATTTTGTATGAAAGTCCGCAGTAATACTATTTGGAATGCATAGGTATTGTTTCAAAGCATGATATGAAAGACTGGATCAGCTCAGTTATTGTTAATTGTCGTTACAAAGCAAATAGACTGTTATATCGGAACAGGGTTAGTAATGACATACATCCCAGAGAAAGGACACTTCAGAAATATTTCATGAAAAGTCAAATAGACTATTATATTTAAAAAGAAAATCCCGAAGGATTTCCCTTGGTCAACCGAATAGCTCGCAAACCCGGAGGACCCTTTAAGCCAGCTTTCGCTGACGGACTCACCACCACAAAATAGCTCGGCACTCAGCGGGTTTTGATCCCCTGATCTCTCCCCACATTGTAGGTGTTAAAATGAGTCGCTTACCATGTGAGGTGGAATGATCCCCCAAATAGACTGTTATACGATGCCATTATATCCAAGAATTCCTGTTGTTGACTCTGTCCAACTCCAGATCAAAATTAATGTGTCCTTTTCCCGCTACACCGTTTAATGGTAGGGGATCTTCAGAATGAGTGTGTTAGGCTGGAAAGAAGCCACCTATAGAAAGTAGTTCTTTCTTAAAAGGTTCATTCCGAAGGAATTCCCCTTTGGATCACAAAATAGCCCGCAACACCTGTAGAAAGTAGTTGGGTTGTATTTGATGCGTAGTTCTTACATATTGCTAGTTGCTGCTTTAGGTATTAATTACCATCCTCAAATGTCACCTCTAACTAATACGAATTTTGCCATCCTGCCCAATAAACAGGAATAGAGCTGGACTAGTTCGCTGAGTACTGACCTAAGTTCATGTTGTCAAATTGAACAAGCGCATATCTTTACATCTGATGTGTCAGTTCGTTCTTTTTAGATGCATAGTCTTGTGTGTGTATTGTTTATTGTATCTAACACCGTCTTTGTCCTTTAGCTGTGTTAAAATGGTTAATCAATTGCTTGCGGGAGTCCACATAGCATCAACTGCAGAAGCATTAGCCTTTGGTGCTCGCCTAGGTCTCAATACGAGAACTCTGTTTGATTTTGTCACAAATAGTGACGGAACATCTTGGTATGCTGCTCTAAAGTCTAGCAATCTCTGAATATCATCTCGTGTCTCAGGAGAAAAAAAAATGAATTGTGATTCACCCTTGCTATTTACTTCGCTGTCTTGTACTATGGATTTCATACCTCATGCTCATGCTTTATTCCAGGATGTTTGAGAATCGTGGTCCACACATGCTAGACAATGACTATACGCCTCATTCTGCTCTCAATATATTCGTGAAGGATCTCGTAAGTTAGAAATTTATAGAAAACTAACATGAAAATGAAGCGTTTCCCAATCTATGACACTGCGACTTCTTCAGGGAATTGTTTCCCACGAAAGCTTAACAAGGAAAATTCCGCTTCATGTAGCTGTCACTGCACATGAATTGTTCCTTGCAGGTACGTTGTAGTAGGTGATTACTTTTCGTGCCTTGTGTCAACCAGAGGTGGAAACTTGAATGCTCTTGGATGTTAGACAAACTTGATGGTGAAAAACTACATTGACTGGTGTTCGGGAAAAAAATACCCTAAATTTTCCATTTGTAATTCCCAGCTTTATGCCAGTAATCTTTTATCGAATGCCATGAAATCAGGTTCTGCTGCTGGCTGGGGTTCACTGGATGATGCTGCGGTAGTCAAGGTATAATTATGAAACCCTGAACCTTACCTTTGGAGAAACAAGTCATCTGTTTTTGAACAGCTCGACTCTGGAAGAAAATAATTTACTATTCAAGTGATGAAAAAATAAGGAGGAGAACAATAGTAAATGTGTTTCAGTAATTGTTTCTACCTAAGAGTATGCTAGATTTCTCAAGCAACTGGAAGATCTTCTTAGCTAATCGAATGAATTCAATTAAACTTGAACTCCGGTTGGTTTTTCAGTAGCTGATATAGACAATGTTAGTTATACATTTGTGGGCCCATCAACCATTAGTTTAGATTTTTGGTAGAATTGGTTTCTCAACATAAGATAATTTTTAATAACTGAACAAATACGTGTTAAACTATGGTCTTGGAAAGGCTAATGCGACATATAAATATGTCTAGGTCTATGAGTCGCTCACAGGGGTGAAGGTTGAAGGAAAACTTCCACCTCTCAGCAAAGAATCTGTAATGCAAAGTCTTCCTTCTGAATGGCCAGTGGATCCAACCGACGATATACGTGAGCTGATCCGAAATAGTTTGAGGCCTTTGGTAGTCCTAGATGATGATCCCACTGGAACTCAAACTGTTCATGACATTGAAGTTCTGACAGAGTGGTACGCTTCCTCTCTTAGTCCCTTAAGTTCGCACAACATTCTTGCCTGAAGTTTTATGTTCTGGATATTACTGAAGTTGTCCAACTTACTGAAGTAGATGTAGAAAACAAGTTGTCTCATGAAAGTCATGGATACTGGATGCTTGATTTCTCTATGTGAGGGACCCATTGTTTTAAATTTTCCTGAATGCGAGTTGGTAATGAAACTTGCAAATGACTTTTTGTCTTTTGACAGGAAGGTGGAATCGCTCATTGAACAATTCAGGAAAATGCCTAAATGCTTTTTCATACTGACAAACTCCCGTTCACTTGAGCCCGAAAAGGTGGTTACAGACTTCAGTCTCGACTATTAGTTCTTCTAGAATGGAGGATCTTTTACTAATAAATTTCAGTAGTTGTGTTAAAGGCAGTCAGTTAACTGCATCAAATTTATTTCAACATGTTTTTTTTCCCTTTTCTTTTGTTTTCTTTTTCCGTTATGAAGTAGGAAAAAACCAATGTATGTGCATCTGATGCAACTTGCTAGCAGCATTTAATGGATGGCAAAGAGATTCTATTGCTGGCAACATCAATACTAAAGTGCTGCTAGAAAGGTCTAAAGGTGGAGATTGTAGAAGTATGGGAATTAAATAGAAGAAATAATAAAAGGTATCAAAAGAATTTTGTTGAACAAAAGTATAAAGAATTATAAATTATGAATATCCTATGATCTCCATTGTTGGCTCAATTGAGCACCACCTAAGCATTGCTATTGCTACCCATAGATTTTCTGTACTGTTAATTGATTAACTTTTTCCACTCTTGGATGTTCCATTGCATCTTTGATCACGTCAGCTTCTTCAACTTCGATTTGTTTTGTTCTCTTTTTCCTTTTTTTTACAGGCCAGCTATCTTGTGAAAGAAATCTGCAGAAATCTACATGCTGCAGCTAAATCAGCTGGCAATATGGAGTTCACTGTAGTTTTAAGAGGTGATTCAACACTTCGAGGACATTTTCCAGAGGCAAGTTAGTCATCCACGCACACTAAATCTGGTAGCCTAGCTTGGTCTGTCATGGCTGGTCTGAGATGATTTTTCAATCTTATTTGTAGTTATATTTTCTAGAGTTTTCTTGTTCTTCATGGACATTTTCTGAGTGACCTGTTTCATGGAGAAGGAAGCCCCATCCATCTCTGACATGTTTCATGGTTGGATTCATTGTACACTGACCTGATGATGATATAGTCTCATACTGCAATAAATCTTTTCCTAATCATCACAGATGTCTTTGATTCATTAGGAAGCGGATGCTGCTGTTTCAGTCCTTGGGGAGATGGATGCATGGATCATTTGCCCATTCTTCCTTCATGGTGGACGTTACACTATAGGAGATGTACACTATGTGGCAGACTCTGATAGGTACCAATTCAATCATCTTTCTTTGCTTTAATTTCTGTCCTCATAAACATATTGTTGCTTGGTTCATGCTCTGATTTGTTTTTTTTTTTTGGATGACGCTATTAGGCTTGTCCCTGCAGGAGATACAGAATTTGCTAGAGATCATGCTTTTGGCTACAAATGTTCAAATCTAAGAGAGGTGTGGCTGATTTATTCCTGACAACAGTATTTTTGTTTATCATTACATCTTAAAGTTAGTAGCTAAATGCACTTATGCTTTGTGATCTTCATTTTCAGTGGGTAGAGGAGAAAACAAGAGGGTGTATACCAGCTAGTGAAGTTGCTTCCATTTCTATTGAGTTGTTGCGAAAAGGCGGGCCAGATGCTGTTTGTGAGCAGCTTTGCAGTTTGAAAAAGGTACAGAAATTTAAGTGCTTAACATAGGTATGAGAGGGATCAGCTTACAGTAGTTATGTGCGTGATGTGAACAGGGATCAACTTGCATAGTCAATGCTGCTAGTGAAAGGGACATGGCTGTATTTGCTCTTGGAATGATTCAGGTGGGTGATTTCTACTCTGGAACTTCAATCTAAAACTACAAATAGCTTTTAGCAATACTTCTGTTTCTTCGATATGCAGGCTGAGTTCAAAGGGAAGCGTTTCCTATGTAGAACTGCTGCTAATTTTGTCTCTGCGAGAGTTGGCATAATCTCAAAACCTCCAATTTCTCCTAAGGATCTGGGAAGATACAAGGAAAGGGCAGGAGGATTGATTGTTGTGGGATCTTATGTTCCGAAAACTACGAAGCAGGTTTTGTGGATAATTGAGTTCCGATTAAACTGTTTATTGATTCCTTTCTGGTACAACACTTACTGCTAGCATTTTACTCTGCTGTGCACAACCTACAGGTTGAAGAGCTGAAGATACAATGTGAGCAGCGCTTGAAATGTATCGAGGTGATTCATATTGCTTTCATTGAAAAGAATCTGGCTGATGCTTGTTAACTGGTGGTTGACTATTTGCAGTGTTCTGTCCGGCATTAGAAGACTGATTTTTACCCTGCTTATAGGTTGATGTAGAAAATGTGGCCATGAAGTCCTCAGAAGAGAGAGAGCAGGAAATTAGCCAAGCTGCTGAAATGGCTGATATATTTATTGGAGCAAATGTAGACACCCTCATCTTCACCAGTAGAAGGCTTATTACGGGGAAAAGTTAGTATTCTTGTCTCATATCTCTTCCATGCTGTCCATTTAAGGAAAGAGATTTCTAACTCCCTTGTATCATGCTTTTAGTATCCATGATGGGACTTTTTTCTTTTTAACTCCCGCTTGAGGGAGGGTGGGGACCTACTTGACAAAATTAGTCTGAATATTTTGTTTCCTCTGAAGATGCGTATAAGATGACAATAAACATTAATAGTCTTCTTCTAGTAGCCTGAGTTTTTGATGTAGGATTCATATGGTGCCAGACTTAGCATGAGGAGGATATGAGTTTTTCTAACACTTGATATGAGTTTGGCGGCTGCATTGTCTATGCTTTTGGTTTAGTTATCGTGGAGATTGTGTCAAGATGAAATTATATTCGTGGTGCTCCTGCCACCAAAGGTCAATCTTGTCCAAGTATTGAACTTTTCCTTGTGTGACCCAGACCATCTCCCTCTTCCTCCAATGAGCAAGGAGTGGCATATTTATTTTCAGTATTGAGCTTGCCTTGTGCAGAGTGACTTGCTAGCATTATCTAATGTTCTTTCTGATCAGTTATTATTTCCTTGATTAGCACCTTCTGATAGCTTGGAGATCAATTTCAAAGTAAGCTCTTCACTAGTCGAAATAGTGAGGCGCATAACAACCAAACCCCGGTATATTCTGGCAAAGGTACTTCCTCTAATTCATATGTGCTCTCCACTTCTTCTATCTACCTGCGTGATTTTCTAGCTCCTTTTATGTGATCATGGCTTATAGGATGGCTGACAAACCAGCACGGGACATGTCTACTTCATCTCCTTTTAGTTCTTTCTTGAGGAAGTAGCCTCAAGCTTGTGGTTCTGTGTGTCCTTGGTTAAGATCAAGTTACTAAAAAAATATATTTCTAGTTTGTTTACTTAATAGGAGCTTGAAAGGGCTGCAAGTAGGGCTGGATATGATGTCAAGGTCCAATAGTTTTTAAAATGATGAACCGTAATGTGGGCTTTCTCAATTTTCGGATGACAACTAGCCTAGCCCTAAGTGTTAGCTACGCTTAATTTTAGTTGTTAGGATGAGCCAGATCTCTGAACATCTAGTGAACGGAATATTTAACTAAAGATATAAGTCGAAGAAACTTGGGTAAGATGATAATGGAGGATGCAGACAGGATATATTTTTAGGATGAATATTTGTTTCTTCATTAATTCTTTGAGTGAATCTGAATAGTCATGAGGAACACTAAATAATAATCCTTTAACTTAGCCTAGCACCTTGTGACCCACCCTGGTAATATTTCAGGAATAGTCCAATAGAAAAATTGCCCAGTCCCTTGACTGAAGATGTTTGGTTTTGAAAGTTATGTTTGGATTGTTCAGGGTGGCGTCACATCATCTGACCTAGCTACGAAAGCTCTTGAAGCGAGAAGTGCTGTTGTGGTTGGACAAGCACTACCTGGTGTTCCTTTGTGGCAGTTAAGTGATGAAAGTAGACACCCTGGAGTTCCATATATTGTATTCCCAGGTGAACTTACTATCACATGATTTTTCCATACAATATTAGCTGAATGTATTTGCTCTATTCTTAATTTCTAGATATGCTTCATAGGTAATGTGGGCGACCACACAGCACTGGCTGTAGTTGTTCGAAGTTGGGCTCGCCCTTCCAGACTTTCATCAGCAAAAGATCTGCTGCTAGTTAGAATCCTGTTTCTGCCTCGTGACTCGTTTTTTCATCATTTGAGAGGTTTATAAGCTGACTAAATATATTGTTAACAAGAGTGCAGAAAAAGGTGGGTATGCAATTGGTGCTTTCAACGTCTATAACCTGGAAGGTGTTGAGGCTGTTGTTAAAGCTGCAGAAGAGGAAAATAGTCCAGCCATCTTGCAGGCAAGAGCTCTAAAATTTATAGCAAGTAGTACCTTACATGTTCTAATAGTAACTCGACGTCTGGTTCCATTGTATAATATTGCTCTGGCTTTCATGGCGGTCACACATTATGAACTACTGCAAGTTTAGTTATATCATGTACTTCCCAAGTTTATCTTCTTCTATATTTGTCTTTGCAGATTCATCCTGCTGCCTTGAAGCAAGGAGGCCTACCATTGGTTGCCTGTTGTGTTGCTGCGGCAGAACAGTCCAGCGTGAGAAACTTTTCTATTATGCTCAAGTAGGAATAACATAAATTTTCATTGTGCTAATCCTTTGCAATAGGGAGAAAAGTTTCTTACTTATGATGTTGAAGCTGAGGGTTATACCCTTTTCTTACTTCTTGCAATATTGTTGGTAAATTGTATTATTGCCTGTCGGTTGATGTGCAGCCCTAAACCTTAAACCCCAAAACCCCCACTGATTGCAAGTTGTGTAGGAGAAAAAACACAGTTTTACTTTCCTTGCATGTTAACCTCCATTGTGGCACTTGCAATAGGTTTTCAGTCAAAATCATGTCAAGATATAGAGAGTAGATTAAATGCCTTGACGTCCGTGATAAGATGAAATGTCATTTTCTGCAAGTCCATTTTTTCCATTGATCAATATATATTTCCTTTTTGGAAAGAAACTTCCTTCGAGGTACATCCTTGCCTTGATCAAAGTGTTCTATGTTTACCTGAGATTCGGAGTTCATCTGGTTATGCTCTGCACCTAA
This sequence comes from Drosera capensis, assembly GCA_001925005.1. Lineage (NCBI taxonomy): Eukaryota > Viridiplantae > Streptophyta > Magnoliopsida > Caryophyllales > Droseraceae > Drosera > Drosera capensis. The sequence goes on from LIEC01006530.1 coordinate 25,847, forward strand.
TGTGCATAGCTTGCGGTCTTGGAATCCAAAGCTGTCTAATGTCAAATAGCTCTTGTGTGATTTCCTATTTCAGTTATTCATTCTGTGGAGCTCCCCTCTTCTCCTTTCTGAGTCATATATGTGTTTCACCGAGGAGTCTATATGGTGATGTGACTAAAAAATGCTTCCAAATTTTTTTTCCACAGGTTCCTATCACTGTGCACTTTGATCATGGAACTTCCAAGCAAGACCTGATTGAAGTTATTCAGTTGGTAAGAGAGCTTTATTCTTAGTCATATGTCTATTGCTAAAGTAACATGATATTATCAATTGCGTTTGTAGAGGATTTTCCAAGTGTTAGTGCGAGTTTTTTGCCTTTCTGGTCTCATTATTATGTCATCATGCTAGGGATTTGATTCAATCATGGCAGATGGCTCTCATCTCCCTTTCAAGGACAATATATCATTCACCAAATACATTTCAAATCTAGCTCATACCAAAAATATATTGGTGGAAGCTGAACTAGGAAGACTTTCAGGGACTGAGGATGACTTGACGGTGGAAGAATATGAAGCTAGGCTGACCGATATTAATCAGGTGATTTTTTTTTCCTGTGCTTGTATCATGATCATTATTGGGCTTCGTGCAATTGTCGCTAAAGACTTATTCGTTTTTTTTTTTCTTTTGGAACGGGTAAACCGGTTTCCATTGATCATGAAGCACGATTACATGGTTCTTGTTACATCTAGCTCTCAAGAGCATAACAACATCAAAGGGAAAACAGATGATCCATTCTGAGCAAATTCTCCCTATACAGCAATACTACTAAACCATGTGACTTCAGTTAGCTGTTGTGGAGCTCTAATCGTGTGTTGATGAGTTCTAAGACAGCATTCCTGCCATACAAAATATATCAGAGCTGCATGAGCTCTCCTTCGAAGCTATGTCTCCTTTGTTTTGCCCTTGGAAACCTTTAAATACCATGGAACCCAGCTATTCTAGCTTCTAGGCTTGAAGTCAACCTTACGCTTAGCACCCAGACTTCTCAACACCTCATGGACATAATCACAAAGGAGAAAAAGATGGTCACGAGTTTCAAGACTTTCCCACATAGTGAGCACATATCATCAAGGATCACACTCCTACGAAATAGCCAGTCCTTTATACGAAGTCAAGCCTTGGCCACCAACCAGACAATAAACCCAAAGCGTGGAAAGACATCATGATGCCAAACTAGATTTTCACTAACATTCACACTAGGAGGACAAATCAAGGCATAAACACTCTTCACACTAGGCTGCTGCATATCAAAAGGGATCAAAGGAAGAATAACAAACTTAACCTTCATAAGATTCTTCCATATCCACGAGTCCGAGTTTCTTGCTACCACATCATGAAGATTACACTCCTTATGATATACTCCATTCACCCCAACGGATCCACAGTCTATCTTCCTTGCATTCAAGAGCCCATGTGTGCTTGAAGAGCAGAGCCCCATTCCAGCTTCGCAAATGGAATAACCCCAGACCACCTTCTCATTTAGGGGAGCATATATCATACCATGCCACTAGGGCTCTTATTCCACCTTTAGCTCGCCCAGTCCATAAGTAACTTCTACATATACTTTTAATCTCCTCGAGGACAGTTTTCGGAACAAGGAGATGCTGGAATCAAAAGCTTTGAATTCCAAGATTCACAGAACGAATTAATTCAATCCTTCTTGCATAAGACAGTAACCGAGCCTCCCAATAAGTTATTCTCTTGGTCACTAGTCAATAAAGGCTGAAATTCTAAAATGTGGAGTCTCCTTGCTGATAAAGAAATTTCTAAATATCTCACAGGCATATAACCCAACTGAACCCCCATCATATCAGCTATATTTCGCGTCTCCTCAGAGACACCAGCCACAAGAATCAAGCTTTTAGACTGATTCACAGATAATCCTGAAACACCAGAAAAATAGTCCAACTGTCCTTTAACAAGCATCAAGCTAGGAGTAGTTGCCTTGCACATGACCATCAAGTCATGTGCAAAACTAAGTTGCACAATACCTTCCTTCTTACATCTAGGATGAAACCGAAATTCTTTTTCTCGACTCATTTTCCTGAAACATCTGGCCAAATACTCAATGGCTAGCACAAAAATGTATGGGGGTATGGAGTCCCCTTGCCTAAGCCCACGTTTTCCTGGGAAAAAAACCATGGATGCCTCCATTCAAGGATGAGGAAAACCATGGAGATGTAATACAAGTCATCAAGCGAGTTCTGAATAAAGAAGGAAAGATAAAGGCAGTCAGAACCTCAACAAGGAATTCCCAATGAATAGAGTCATACGCCTTTTGAAGGTCAATCTTGGCCATACTCCGAGGGAAAATATTCTTCCTTTCATAGCCATAAAGGAGCTCTTGACAAAGCATGATATTATCAGACATGTATCTTCCCTTAATAAAGGCATTTTATGACTTAGAGACAATGAAAGGAAGCACTTGCTGCAGCCTTCTAGCCATGACCTTTGAAATAAGTTTGTACAACACATTGCAACACGAAATAGGTCGAAAATCTCCCACTTTACAAGCCTGAGGAATTTTAGGAATTAAGCTAGTGCAATTTATATGTTTGTGCAGCTTCCCATTTTCAAAGAGCTCTAGTGTGGCTTGACTTATCTTAGTACCTAATACTCCAGCACTTATTGAAAAATAAGAACCCATCAGGACCAGATGCTCTATCATCATCCATATCGAGCAGAGCAAGGCCAACCTCCTTTTAAATTTAAGGAGCAGTTAGCTCTTTAATTTGGCTATCAGATAATAAGGGACCTCCTTCATTATAGATGAATCAAAGACAGAAGAACGAGGATACACCATTCCCAACATCTTATGATAAAAGGAAACGAACTGTAAAATGGTATTTGAAGGCTCAGATATCACTGAACCATCATCACACAAAAGACTAGGAACCCTAGCTCTCTTTCGTTCACTTTTGATAAAAGCATGAAAATACTTTGAATTACGATCCATACCTGAATACCACTTAGCTTTAGCGAGCTGTCGAAAGAAGTCAGTCTCAGCTAACTGAAGAATAGCTAAATGCTCTCTCAAGGTTTTCTCCTTGGCACAAGCTGAAGCATTAAAAGAAATAGCTAGGAGTTTTTGGACTTCTGTCAATTCTGCTCGAGCAGTCTGCACTTTATTTGAGATATCAACAAGTGTGTTCGGTGTGTATTTTTCTCAACAAGGGCTTAAGCAGCTTTAACTTCTTCACAACCCTAAACATAGCACAACCATGTATAGGTCTTCCCCAAATCTGCTTTACCAAAGGAGAAAAAGAAGGTAACCTAGTCCACATGTTGAGGAACATGAAGAAACCCCTATGTACATGGGACTAGAAAGGAGTGACAATAATGGGACAGTGGTCAGATAGACTAGGGGCAAGAAAAGCTACTTCAGATTCTCCACATCTTTCAAACCACAGCCAATTAATTACCCATAGCACGATCTAATTTGATCTTCATCCAATAATCCTCTCCTTGATTGTTACTTCATGTATGAAAAAATCTAATAGCAGGGAGATCTTCAAGTCCCATATCAGAGATACAAGTTCTCATTTCTGTACAAGGCCTCTATATTCACCCCAGGATAACCCACCTTTTCCTCCATGGAAATATAAGCATTGAATTCTTCAGCAGTAGCCATGGATCGGTACAGCTTTCACCAAACAGAAATAAGTTCTCCCATAACAAAGATCTCTGAGCACGAGTATTCCACCCATAAACAACACTTATTACCATAGAAAAAGAAAGATCAAGGGCTTTGATTCTACAGTGTAACAACACCTGGTCAGAAGACATCAACCAAGCCTTTATTCCAAAGACACCAAATCCTCCTATTAGAAGCATGATAGTAATTGTTTAACCAACAACACTTCTTATAACAAGAGGCTGCCACATGAGAAAATTTTGAAACCTAGTTTCAATGCAAGCAAGAAAATAAAACTGATTTTTGGCTACTAAGTGCCTTATTTCATTTTGTTCGGGGCGATTATGACCCCTTGTATTCCAAGCTCCTAATATAGATCAAGTGACAAACCCCTCGCCAGGGTCTTTACCTTCCAACTGGGAATCCACAACATCAATAAGAGAGAAAATGGGATCCAGAGACCAAAACAGCATTAATGCCTTCCACAGGACCTTTCTGATACTGGTCCATCCTTGTCATTTTCTTTAAAAGGCACAAGCGGAGGACTAACATTTTTCTGCATCAGCTCAGGTTTAGAAGGGTTAGAATTCACCTGAGACTCATTGGTAATCACATTCCCCGCAACACTAGAAGTCACAGCTTTTTTAACCCATACTTGCTTTATCTGGCTGGTTTCTTGCATCCCATCTCTTTATGGCCCCATCTCTAACATTTACCACACTTGATTGATAGCCATTCGTATCACACTGGCTGAGAATAATTCACACCACCTGGCCCTTTAAACTGAATCTCCTCAACTAAGTCTTCCTTTACATCCACATCCACCAAAATCCTTGCATAGATTTTATTTCCATCGAGGCAGCAAGTTGATCAATACGGATAGGGTAGCTTACTTTACTAGAAAGTTTATCCAAGGTTCGGGCACCCCAGAACTCAAGATCAAAACCAAGCAAGTTGATCCAAACTGGTACCCTATTCAAGGAGTCATCATCAAAGGAGAAATGGGGAGTCCACTCTATTCTCCAAATATTCCCCAAAACTCTATTCCTATCAGCCTTAGATGCAAATCTGAACACAAAAAAGCCATCATCATGTAGAAGAATTTTCGGCTTCATAATTCCACGCCAAACCTGAGTGTAACAAAACCATCCATCACAGTGAACGGAACCCCAATACATATCCAATAAGGGCATTCTTCCAAACCAACCTAGCATCACGAACCTCATCATCATCAATCACAATCTCCTCAGTGCGAACCATTACCCTGTTCTGTATTCATCGAGAAAGCAGGCTTAGAGCCAGAACCATTCTTAGCCCCATCTATCCCTGACGTTCCTTGTTCAAGCACTTCAGCCCAACTCAATCTATGACTACCAGAAGGAGTTTCGTTTTTCTTGCATCTCCTCTACATCCGTCACCGTTTTAGGGTTTGTAGAACAATTGGTCACATTCACAGAGCCCCCTCCCATCAAGCTATTATTCAAAACCGAGGATCCAACATCCTTTGATACAACATCATGAAATTGGATCAAAGACATTGTAATCCCCTTCGAGCCATCCTTCTCCCTCTCATCCGGAACCACTTCCTTCCCCACCTCCTTGCAAGGCCGTCCTCGTCGACCTGGAACAGCTAGGTTTTCCGACGGAACCATCGTCTGAAAAGAGGGTTTTTTTTCTTTTTCGCCATTTTTTTAAAATTTGAGCCTTTGGTTTCGAAATGCTTATTCTTGATCATCTGTATATATGATGCAGGCACGAGATTTCATCGATGATACTGGAATAGATGCTTTGGCAGTGTGCATTGGCAATGTTCATGGAAAGTATCCTCCAGGTGGCCCAAACCTCAAACTTGATTTGCTCAAGGTCTGTGTAGAACCTATTTCTGGAGTATTGTTGTTTTTATGTTAGATCTGTTGAATGCATAACAGCTTGATTTAATCAACTGAACGTCTTGTGGAGTCTATAACAGGTAACACATCGTGGGACATAAGGAAAAATACTTAAGAAAATAATGATATCTGAATGTTTATTGAGTCATTTATGTTGTACCATGTAGCAAATGACTAATTTCTCGACTTCTGGATTGTTGATGGTATCAAAGAAATTATACTGTTGCCTTCTTCCTGAAGACAGGCCAAGGATCATTTACATTCCTTATAATGATCATTGACATTCCTTATACAATTTACATTCTTGAAGAGCTCATCCAGGGCTTCACCATGCTTGGTATCATTGATTTTTCTGGGGCTTTTTTGAGCCAGTCATTCTCATTTTCTTTCTCCAGGATCTCCATGCATTGGCTTCTGAGAAAGGAGTTTTTCTAGTACTCCATGGAGCTTCTGGATTATCCGAGAAACTTATCAAGGTAATGTGCCGTTTCAACTGTGTCCGTTGCATCATGCTTAGGTTTTGATAGAATTGATATCTCACTGGGCATCTGGGCAAAATCATCTGGTGAGTATAAGTTCAAACCCGAATTCCATAGTTTTGAGGGTAATTCATACATGGTGTCGCTTTTGGGTTGTGACTTGTCAGTAAGTGTGTCCGTGTTTCAGGAGAGATGATCTCACGATCTTCGATGATATTTCTACAGATGTACTAAAAAGGAGACTTTTTCCAATTTTTGTTTTTTCATGTTATTTTGAGCAGGAATGTGTAAACCTTGGTATAAGGAAGTTCAATGTGAACACTGAAGTGAGAAGAGCATACATGGACTCATTGGCTGTTCCTGCCAAAGATCTCGTTCATGCTATGGCGTCTGCAATAGATGCCATGAAAGCTGTAGTTGCAGAGAAGATGCGTCTATTTGGTTCAGCAGGAAAAGCATAGCATTCCGAAGACAATCTAGTACCTACATGCTTGTAAAGTAAATAATCACTGGATATGCTTATTTAGGCCGTGGTTCTGTGAGCTTAGCCAGAGAACAAGCTCCTTGTTCTTAAACAAACTTCAGATTTGGCGACTTCGATTCTTTACTGGAGTGACAAAGCCATCTGTATATGTTAGACCATGCATCTTGGATGTCAAGGAATCAATTTCTTAGCAATGGGTATGCCATATGCGTACACTTTGCAGATGAATTTGAATGTAACAGTCTGATAGTTTTTGGTGATGATAATAAGGTACAATTTGTTGTGTACATCGAGTAACAGGTGATCTATGCGACATACTTGAATCGGCAAGAATGTGGTGCATGATTTATAGCATTAAAGATACACTTCTTTAACATCGACCAGATATTGAGTAGATCAGATGTATAACCGCCTCTTATTTACGCAGCTTTTCATACAATGAGTTCCTCGACACATATGACACCAATTTGCCATCACCACATGCATAGGTGAATAAATCGTGTATTTTGTTCATTATACTCATATACTGTCTATTTATTGTAATCGAGTGCTGTTTTGCGTTCTTGAAGATGAGCAGGGGACTTTTGCTCTTCATTGGAATTCGGAATTGCAGATGAAGAAGAGCACCACCCATCGTCTGCCAAGAACTGCATCCACGAATCGTCCTTATCTTCTTCCTCGATGCATGATGAGGAGGCTAGGGGGACATCAGGCGACATGGTCTCGTAGTCATTGATCATAAGGTTCCCTTGACTCATGTCATGATCACCAGCGAGGGTTAATCTACATTCCCCCTGATACTGGTCTGGATTGAAACACATCCCGTTCTTCTTGAGCACGCGGCATAATGCATAAGAATCCTGCATATGCAAAACTGTATGCTTGTCAGAGAGCGACTACACAGCGCTTTGACACAAAAGGGTATGCATAAGTTCTTAACATCAAAAATAAGCCTACATACAGAGGGTTAAGTTGCTAACTTGCTATAAAAATTTGGCAAAATGTGCGTGTGAAAGTTTGATATCTTATATATGTTTTGACTCTATCCTCGATCTCTCGGAATCAGATCCGTACAAAGTGATCTAGGCATTTATCAAAGAAGTTTTTGAGATGGTATCCGAAAAGGGCGAATGAGAGAACACTGCCATGAGGAATACTGCTTCTGTCTTATTACATAAAGCAAAAGGTGAAGTGATGCTTTATATCCTATTATGTACAAGATCTAACTCATCCAACTCTACAAGCAAAGAATATGTCTGTTATTTGTTTCCTGCTTTATACCATGCTAATCCCAAATATTTCATGTGAATAGGGAAAATGGCAATCCCGTTGCTGCGTGCATGAGAAAGTTCCATCTTTCCATGCAAGTGATCATGCACCTACGACGTTGCGATACATGCTTCGTGTGAGAACCTCATTTCCTAAATATTAATCACAATTATAAGTATTTTTCTTTTGTCTTCTGATTGAAGAAGAAACCAGCATGGAAACTTGCGAAATTGATTGCTTACGGGTGTAATATCGGTCTCTAAAACAGTGTCTCAATTTCCACGGTCGCTAATGTTCTGTGTCACTAGAGAGTATTAGTGATTGATGTCAGAACCGACAAACTGCTCAAAAAATATGAAGTGCCGAAGAGAAATCAAAATTACATTTCTGGGATGGAAAAATGTACTTACTCTAATGCGGGAGGTGTCGTGATCGCACTCCTTGTTGAGGCGATACTCGTGCATGACCCAATCCGTCCGGGTTCCCTGGGGTGCACGACCACGATAGTACACCAATGTCTTCTTCATCCCAATGTTACGCTTCTGGCTACTGCTCACTCGACGATCTTTTCCTGTCGATTTCCAATACCCTCCTTGAGTTGCTCGGTTGGTCCGGCACCCATTTGGATATTTCCGGTCCCTTGGCCCGAAGAAGTACCACTCCTGATCTCTACTTGGCAGATATGACTTCTCTACAAATAGGCATCCAAATTTTTATTAGACACATTATGATAACAATGTGTAATCACTAAAGGAATTATGACGGATTAGATAGTAGTTATTTTAACTTAAGGAAACCATTATTATTTTATTTTTTTTGAGAAACTTAACGAACCATAAATATCTTGCACAGAACATCAATTCTGATCGAGACCCAAAACTAAAACTTTGATCAAATAACAAATCAAAACCATCAGACTGCAATGCATGTCGGATTTATATGACGAGTTGATGAAAGAAGAATAGCATAACCTCACTGATAAGAGAAACAACAATCCATACCGGCCAGCTGCCAAGGTTCCAATTTGTAGAGGTCGACTTCTGGAATGATGTCGAGTTCGATCTCCAGCCCTTTGATTTTCCTCTTCAGATAATAATCCACGAGCTCCTCATCAGTTGGATGAAACCTGAAACCTGGAGGCAATTCCACTGGCGCCATCCACAGAATTGTAACTTTTGATCACAGCTTCATCCCCCGAACATGCAGAGATGGAAGCGGATCGTGTCATGCCAACTGAAGTACATAATATATACAGTATAAAGCTTGCATTTCAAGTTGTATTTGTTTGCTATGCAAGCACTTTCACTCTAGCAGATTCTTGGGACAAACGTTTCAGGGAAGCCCTTTTACTAACTTCTCACCCAAATATTGGTATAAAGAGCACGATTCGCGTTCTGAGTACATTGCTAAAAGCTTGTTAATCACTGATATAGGAAGACGATAGATACTAATAGCAACAGTTTTTTGCTAACTACCATGCTAGTTACCATCAATATCATACCAAAAAAACACCACAAAAACATGCTTGATTGCAAAGGAACTAGAAGTCTAGCATAGTAAATATTTCATGAGCACGCAGCGAAGAAGATTGATCATAGGCAGTTCAATAAGTACCTTGACAGCAACAAATCAAGCTACTGAATAGAAGTATAGTGGAAAATGAGTGTATTAAATGCCTAGAAGTTAACCTTAATCAACATTCTAGCAACATCAACGAGCCTTTGACTTCTGTTTAATTGATTCAGCTGGTTTCATTATCATCTATGCGTCAATCACGTCCGGTTTCCTGTCCTTCAGATTCATCATTCGTGTTTCGGCTTGAGGGTCACGTTCAAATCAGACAGGAAATACGAGTAAGCTAAACTTTGTGGTCGAGAGATGATGTAGTTACAAGATCATTGTTGTCTCAAACTGTAGTTATCAGCCATTTCCTCTTTTTAGTGGAACACGAATGGACAGTTGTGACTCTGCATCGACCATGGTTACTATGCATCACTATGAATCATTCTTATTCCTCGAGCAGCCTTTGCAACTGTTACAGCCTTACCGAGGCCCTCTATTGCATCTCATGTATAGAAATGATATCATTGAACCTCTTTGTGTCCCGAGGACCATAAACTTTCATTTCAGAATGTAACATGCAAGAATATTTCATCGATTATGAAACAAGCCTTTCTTCATGCGAGCTGCATCCTGTGTACGATGCTCATGATGGCCTGTTACGGAGAGCATATCATGGTCCAATCATGAGCACATAAAACCCTAGTGAATAACAAGTCTGATTTTTTCAAAGGATCTTCAACTCACCAAGCCATAAATGGAAGCCATACTTGAACACATTGTTTAACTTGATTCTTCAAGTAAAGCTCAGGGCAACTCATTCATACAGATGCTTCTGTCGCAACATAACAATCCAGGAAGATAATCCACACGCTGCAACATGACACCGATCCACAAAGATAAGCAAAGATTATCAAGAACCTTGAAACTAAGGGGTCTGGTACGAGCACGAATGCAAGTCCGAATTATTAAATATCAATTCAAGTGTATAAACAAAGAAAATGAAGCATCCCATCGCTGTGTATACATCATTCAAGGGTAAGAAGAAGACAGCATAGAGTTGAAGCAATGCGATCACAAGCTAGTCTAACAGTCAATCAACATCAACCTAACAAGATATTCATCTTTCCAGAAACTACAGATCTTAGCCCATCTCAAAACATAGGCTTCATCCGAACAGCTAAAAGTACAACATCCGGAAGATATGAGAGCATGACGTGATCCTCATTCAAGCTGTTCTCAATGGAGGCGAGACCAGTATGACACCATCTCCTCTGACAAAGAGAAAGGGAACAGTCCGTCTTGTGGTCTGCAAGAGAAGCAGTTTGCATCAGAATTTGCAGGGAGAATCAATTAAACAAACCAAATATGATCTTAAGAAAAAATACGTTTGAGAAGTAAAATATAGCTGCCTCTATTATGGTCAGCTTGTCAGCCTTGAAAACCAAGAATCGGTTGGCTGATCACTTGGCTTATTCTGCTACAGAAATCTCAGACATGTAAAAATCTATCGAGGTTGTAAAAATCCAGCTACTTTATAGCCCTACACGAAGCTCTTCTACTTCTAAAAAAACTATGTTAAAAAATGTGAATAAATATTCACTACTAGATCTAGCTGAGAAGCCGTATGTAATGTATTGCAACTAGCCATGCATTAAGTATGTCCGTGCTTTGCAAAAAGAGTCGTCTTCTATAAATCGGGAAGTTACTAGCTTCTATTTGCCCTTTGCACAAGGTTCTATTACATGGTAGTATATTAATTCCAGCTTAGAAAACAATTGTTTGAACTTATCATAACACATTGAATAGATTCTTCCACTGTTGGAGGATGCATTCTTCCTCCTACATTCATATTTCTCTTTTGTTTGAGCATTAGCTGGCTACCTACTAGTATACCTTGGCAATAACATGGAATTTCGATTCACGATAAAACCATGATTTGATTTTGCATCGAAGAAGGTTTGATCACAGTGAGTGCACAACTTGATTGACTCTCTTCTGGTGAGAGGTAGAATGACATCTATTTCATTATACAGAAATACACGGGATGATAAAGCCTTTACTAAAACAACATTTTAGAGGGACTGATCGCAGCACAAAAAGGTCTACGTATTAATTTAACCTTAGTCCACATTGAAGAATTATTAGATATTGAGATCAGGGTTACCTAATTCGCTCACCCCCCTTACGAATTGTGTATTGGTTCGTGCGTACCGAAACATGATATACTTGCGTACCAATTCGCTAAATTAGGCAAACCGGAAGGAAAAGAAGGAATCAATGAAATTTTGTGATAATATAAATATACTAAGACTAATCTTCAAGATTGGGATTTTAGTGTTTAATTGATTCCAATCCTTACAAATTTTGTTAAAAATTTAGTATTTTATGTACCAAATACTTTGGACTTTTGAAGTTAATTTACTTAATCTTATTACATTAGACCATAACTTTCTATATTTTCATACATTTTTTAAGCTATTTATGTATTGGATATGTATTATTCATGATAATCTACCAAAAAATGTACTAATAAAGTACCGAAAAATGTATCAAAGTGAACCGCGTACCAAAAAAACGAACTAAATAAGTATATCCCCCTCATACCGCAAACTCACATATGTGAGTACCCCGTACCTGTACCGGAAGCGTACCATGAATTAGGTAACCTCGATTGAGATTAATCTATTGATGACATTTCCTCTCAAGCATGTCTTGATTGTTATATTCTCGTAGCAATAGCCTCTTTATTTGCTAGGTAAGCATGTATGTACTTGCCTCTCATGGATTTTTCTCTAAGCAGGAGCTTTTACATTTGCTAGTTGACGTGCATTGAAAAATAAAACCACCATGCAACATAAAAAAGTCCATACCCGAACAATCTCTTCATAAGTCTCGTCATCGATTTCTACGGTAGTAACAATCTCTTCCACATCACCAAGGATCATATTCAGATGTTGATCATAAGCCTTCAAGTCAAGACAACAAATAACTTGATGAAAAACCATACATGCATTACATTCTCAATATGATTGAGTGGAGTCAACAAAGAAGCCAGTGTAACAACTTAGAAGTTGAAACTCATCCACTCATTTAGTCATTTGGGATTTGCTCAAATGGTTGTGAACTAGTATCAAGGCTATGATGAGGAAACTGTATTTTTTTTTCTCTTTTCGTAATGCCTCAAAACAGAAATATTGCGTGACATTCCTACAATGCTGATGACTGCAAGGAACTGAAAATTCCAAGTGGAAATCCATGTGGAAAAATTAGCAACAAATTCACGACATAGGCACTAGTTAATCATTTCAAAGATAAAATTAGGGCCATAGGTCAAACGTTAAGTCAGAAGCTAAAGAAGTTCTCTTATCATTGCGTTTGAGCCCCTGTTAGTGCACAGAACCACCCTGTTGATGCATAAAGTCAGAGGACATGAGCATAAAATTCAGAATTTTTTAAGTTTCTTCTGCACAGTTCAGTGTTCACTCCTTCCTAGATTACTATACAATTTTTTTTGTTTTTCTCGCAAGAAAAATTCCGATTTGTCAAAGCACGGAAAATTATAATATCCTCTGAAGGTTAAAAACAGAGAAATGTATGCAAACTGTTATCAATCATTAACCTGTAACAAAAACCTAAACCTCAATCAAATTTCTCCTCCTGAAAAAATCCAACTTAACAGAAACCCATAGCATATACCGTATTACTATACTCTCAATGCCTTATGCTGAACTCAAAAATATGTTTCCACACTCCTAATCCCCAAGAGAGTGGCAGCTCTGTTAAGTTACAATTAGAATTTAGATTATCCACAAAAGTATGAGATGTAGCGACAAGTTCAATCCTACAATACCATCTGTTGTGATGTCTGTTCGGCATTTGGTAGAAAGCATCGGAATTCGACTTAGAGAAGAACTAAGATACTTATAACATTGTCAGTCCTTCTATCAACGGCTTGAGTTCCGTACACTCGATACTTGTTTCCTCTAAAACAAACAAACCACTAAACATTGACTCAAAAACCAGGCAACTCAGCCACACAACACCACACTCATTCTCAAATAAACGCACTCCCAAATCAACTGAACGATATTGCCTCTTTACTCACACATCAAAAAGCACTCATCGATTTCCAATCCGCTCGAAAACCTAAGCAACATCACTGATTCAAACAGCACCGCATAAACCCTAATTGAACAAAACAACAACAAGAAACAAAGTGCTGCTCGAATCTCCCAAAACCCTAGAGGTTTAGGGTTGAATCCAATCAGTCAATCAATTCAATTCAATCAACAGAAACCAATTCATCGACAGTAAACGCGAAGAGACGAAAACAAATAACCATTACATGAAGTTTGCCGCGGAGTTCGCGATCGGATCGGAGCTTGACGTAGATGCGCTCGTCGAGGCTGAGACGAATCAGATCCAACGGCTCCTTTACCGCGCTCTCCTCCTCCGTCGACATTTCGCCGTCTCTCACACACTTCTTCTCGCCTGAGATCGAGGCGGCGGCGACGCGGTGGCGGAGAGTTCGGGGCAGAGGTGAGAGGAATCGAACTCTCGTCTCTGTTCGACTGAGTATAACCAAGGGCGTTCGTGGACATAAAAACTTTGATTGATACGATGAGACGTGTAATGGGAAAAAAGAAACAGGTATATAAAATCATTCATGAAAATATAATAAATAAATTTTTTTTTTTATAATTATTATAATATATATATTGTGTATTATTTTCGTCTCATAATTATTAGTACAATGTTTCTCTTCTCATATATTATTCATCACGTAATTTGAAAAGTTTTATTACCATTTGAACGATACGATTTAAATTTTCTACTGACTCACGATTATAGTACGTAATGTTTACTATCATAAATGTTTCTCGATATTTTCTCAAAAAACAGTGGTTGACTGTCCTGCAACACAAATGAATATAAATCTTATTTTTTTATCAAATTACGTCTGATCGTCCCGTAACATATATTAAATTGAAATTCTTAACTTACACAATCATTGATATTTCACGATAAATTTATCAAAAATTACGTTTGATCATCGTTGTATCGATACGCGTGTAAAATCAAAACGTTGCAATAATTTTAGGATGGAGGGAGTAATATTTAGGAAAAAAAAGAATGTGTGTCATGATATAGGTATGTCTAATGAAAAATGAATAGTTAAGATTAAAAAATATCAATCTAATCTCTATTATTGATTTGTGTTGTATTAATCTCAACCGTTCATTTATTACTGGACATAATTTATTATCATAAATGTTTCTCGATATTTTCTCAAAAAACAGCTGTTGATTGTCTCGCAACACAAATGAATACAAGTCTTGTTTTCTTATCAAATTACGTCTGATTGTCCCGTAACATATATTAGGTTGAAATACTTAACTTACACAACCATTGATATTTCACGATAAATTTATCAAAAATTACGTTTGATCGTCGTTGTACGCATGTTAAGCTTTGTATCGACACACGTGTAAAATCAAAAGGTTGCAATAATTTTGGGACGGAGGAGTAATATTTAGGAAAAAAGAGAATTTGTGTCATGATATAGGTATGTCTAATGAAAAATGAATTTTTAAGATTAAAAAATATCAATCTAATCTCTATCCTTGATTTGTGTTGTATTAATCTTAACCGTTTATTTATTATTAGACATAACTATGTCATGACACATACTTCTTAAATCTCATTGTTTATCATCAAACTTGTTTACACATATTGTCATTTATTTGTATACATTGTGTTTGTCAAATTTGAGTATCAATCGTGACAAACGTGTGCTCAGAAATGATATATTCACTCTGTCTTGAAACATTTTGAAACATTAGGGGGGTTAAGTGCCACCGAATGAAACTTTAGCGGGGTTTGATGCAATTTTCCTTAAATATTATATAATAAAATTAACTCTCAAAGAATATCGTACACTGCTATTTTGTTCATGTTAAATAATAGTACAATTTTTTGAATCATTAGACATGAAATAATTTGCGAATAGAAAGATTGATTTATATATGTAGATTAATTTTATCAAGTTTATAATGATAGTAGTCACATACTAATAATGGTACTTATTACATATATGAGGTTTAACTCAAATCTAATTGGCAATGAGAAATAATTCAAAATCTATATATGAAATTATATGGATTTTCTAAATTCCAATGTAGGTAGAATTTTCTCAACACATCGCTTCTCACGAATGTCTCTTTTGGGTTTAAAGCGCACATATTTTGGGAGCGTGGAATATTTGGTTGTTGAGGTTAATGAACTTTGATAACATATTAAATTTTTAGGGTGGTTCTAACTCAAAACCAATTATTCATCATTGAAATAACCCAAAATTTATATATGTGATTTTATTGATTTTCCTAACTGCAGTGTAAGTAAAATTTTCTCTATTGTTCTTCATCGCAACATACTATGCAAGGTATGAAATTTTCAAATAATTATATTATTTGTAATTAATTTTAGAATAATATTTGCTACTTCATTCGTTATTATAAACCACTAACATTTATTTTGCCCTACTGTTATTCTCCTTTAGTCCTATGAAAGTTGAAAAGATTTGATTTTTATCACTAGTCAATATATAATTTAAGAAGCTTTTAACTATCACTTAACAATGCAAAAATGTCCTATAAAATGCTACATGTTAAATTAAATGATATATCATTGATATTACACGAAAAATTTTCAAAAAAAATCATTTGATTGTCGAATAAGCGAGTCAAAGTTTATCTCCACAAATACATATTGTCAAACTCTTACCATCTTTGTAGGATAAAAGAAGCAATATTTTTATTTTGTGTCCGCTGTTAATATTGTTCATATTATAGCACATATAATAAGTGATTTAAATTTTAAACTATCTTCTGTTTAGGTGTAGATCATAATAATACATTATACATTTTTGAATAGGTATAATAATTCCATTACAATTATCGTAAAATGATTATGATTTAAATAATATGCAAAACCCTTTGCAATGTGGGGATTCTCAACATGTCTCTTCACCAAATGTCTCTTTTACAAAGTAGACCTTGCAATTCATAGAACATTTGCTAATCGTTTAAGCAAGAGTGGCTCATCAGAGTAATGGCAATCACGAGATATATATGGTATCATTATAAATATATAATACAAATATAGATTTTTTTTATTGGTTCTTCACCTGTCAAGTTTTGATTGGTTTATATATATCAACATTATATTGGTTTAATCATATTAACTCCTATTGATTTATATATGATTATTAAAAAAATCATCATTCCCAAACATACAAAACATTTGGCTAAATAATTAGCAAGTATCATCAATTTGATTCAATCATATTGTGTCAAATCTATATATTAAAGGAATAAAATCAAATCAAAGATAGAAATAAGATCGAAGCACAAGACATCTAATAAATGTCACACCCATACCATGTTGAGTGTAAAGAATATTATCGATATACACATCAATTTATTTTAATGTAAAATATATAAAGAAAATACTAAGTTTTCGTTTACTCGATCATTCATTTTGGTTGGTTATGGATCCACTAAGTCACCACCTTTTACAGTATAAATAAAAAGTAATTCTTATAAAAATCATAAGCATTAGAAAATTTCAAAACTTATTGAAATACCTCAGTCCCAAAAAAAATTGTACTATTTTGATTAGACATATATAATGATAGAAGGTTTGACGATCAAATATTGTTATTCGAGAAAATATATTGAAACATTAAATATCGTGAATGTTATGAACTATAACCATGAGCCAATAAAAAATTTAAATAGTATTTTTAGATCAATAACGAACATTCTCAAATTTAATGTTGGATAATATATAGAAAAATAAACGTTGCAATAATTATGAGACGGAGATCGTATGATTTATATAATACAAGTTAACATCTGATATCTATAATTTAAACTAAAATACAAAAACAATGTTTCAAGCATGAATAAAAAATGATACTAAAATAAAACTGGGTTAAAATTGATTTTCTATTTGAAACCAAAGTTAGATACAACTATCATTATCATATCATCGATAATACTTTTTCTTAAGCTTTTTCACTTTTAAAAAACTAGGAAGGTTACAAATATTCTTATTTAATAAAAAAAAATATATAAATATGCTTGAAAATTTTAGTAGAATATTAGTATAAAAAGTTCGATTGAGAAAAAAGGGTATAATAATAAAAAAACAATATTGAAAAACAAGTTACTTAAATGAAACCATTTAGGTATTAAAAAAACTAAACATCAAAATAACAATTCTATAATTGATGATAAAAATATTTTTGATGTCAAATTATAATATTTGTTATATCCATTTTAACATCATGGTTAAACTTGCTCCTACTTGCCGGGGAGAGATTGCCACAATATTCACTTTCATTTTAGCAAAGATTATCGCACCAGGAAACCAGTTAAGTGGATGATGAGAATCTCAGACAAATAACTCGTATATTTTTATCAGTTATACGCTCCAATCTAGCACCCTACTCGATACATGCGTTCTAGTATCACCATAACAGTATTATACCGTAATATATCTTCAAACAAACACTAGAATTGCTAGGAAGTCATTTCTCGATGAGCAATCTAACATCAAATGATTGCAGAATTGAACAACGGCCTTATAAACTTGTACAAGCAAAAGGGTTTGTCAGTCTTTGATCTGAGGAACCAAGAACCAGAAGCAAGCTCTTTCTCATCAGCAAGAAGACGACCAAACTCAACTTAAAGAAACCAGATTTCTTTGAACCAACCCTACACGAGAGTGTACCGCCATCAGCATGTAACAATTTATCCAACCCTCCATTGTTACGAACAGTATCTTTAAGTCTTAAAGAGGATTTGAGATAAAACAATGGATGATAACGCTTTTTCTTTTTCGAGCAAAAGGAATTGATACGGACCACACCAGACAAACTTAAATTCATTTCCAAGGACACAGCCGAATTGTTCAGATCAGGTCAAATATTCAGCCTATTGTATGCGGCTGGCTGCGCATTCAAAGAATTGGCAAGAAAAGTTTAAGCGTACCGTCATCGCACGAGTAAATGTTCTGGTGTAACCCAATTCGATGGGATTTCTGCGTATAGGCCTGCAAAAAGTCACTTGAATAAATTTGTCAGAAATCAAACAATCAATGCCAGCAAAAATTACCAGACCGGAGAGTAAATTCATTCAACAGCAAGTGTCTTGGAGACCAAATAATTCACGCACTAATTACACCCATAAACATCATCTGTCATTCACCCGAGCAGCGTTTTGATTTAATTTATGGACTTCCTCGGGGAAGCATAACCCAAAAGCAACAAAAACAGGGCAACTGATAGTTAAAAATGCATGGGAGCTCGAGTATAAAGGATAAGTAGGTCAACAGATTTAACAGTAGAACATGACACGCTTGACATTCTCCTTCAGGGGAGGAAGAGGTCGGACAGCAGCACTTGCAGCCGCGAAACGGGTGCTTCTCCCAGCAGGAGCAGCACTGGGACCACCACGGGCACCGGGTGCACCACTTGTCATGGATCCGCTGTCCGAGTTCTCTGGCTCCATGTAGAATCGTGCACGGAAAGCAGCAAGATGGGCATAGTATGCCGGAGGCACTGTCAGTGAAAAATACCACCATGAGACCATAAGACAACGGAAAATAACAATACAACATAGTAAGACATTCAAGGTGTAACAACAGGATATCTTACCAATAGAAACAGAGCGAGTGCACCTTGCATACCTAGACCAAATAAAAAAGAGAAGGAATTAGCACAAAGATATAAAACAGTTATCAGTCCACACCCTCTCTAATCGGTTTCAATCAAGGCAAATAATGCCTTTGAGATTCGATTCAATTAGCAAGGGGAAAGTCACAAGAGCACTGAATAGTTCTTTTTTCTTTTGTTCTTTTTTTTGGGTATGGGCACCGAGGAGTTGTCTAGTTCAAGTCGGAGAAAACTTAGTCACTTACGTGTAGCAAAGATTGTTTGTAAGGGACTGTAGATCATCTGCAGAAAAGTTGTTTTCATCCCACAGTACGTGGTAGTGAGCTGGCCTGCTAGTACCCTACACACACAAATCATAATTAACAAAATATGGGGGAAAAAACAATAGAACGAAACGGCGAACATGACAGAAATAGATAGATATCCTAGTCAAGTTCTTGAAAACAAACTTACTTGGATTCCTGCATGACTGCAGAGATAGAAGTCGAATTCTGTGGGGTGGCAAATCTTAGAGTCCACGACCGTTCCTGTTGAAAATTAACTCGAAGTCATATTTCATATCAGAGAAGAACAATCTTCCAGCAGTAATTGCAAATAAATAAACCTGGCAAGATGTTTCCACTCCTATCCACTGATTGGCAGTCATTATGATTGTTGGCAAACAACCTAGTGTGATGGCGTTTCTGGACGACAACAAAAGTTACAGGAGGCTGATAGTTCTGCTCCAATGAAGCACATGCCTGACACAAGATTAAAACAAAGGAAAAAATCAATCACAATTCTCAAGGCAAAAGAGAATCCAGATCAAAATCGCTCAACGTATGAGTAAAGATGGGTGTTAGAGCCTATCAACCTTTCGGATAGCATCAAGTTCATACAGCAATACTTGATAGAACTGCCCTTCACTCACACCATCCCTGTTCATGTAAGCAATGCCCGATCAAATTAGAGAAAACAACCTACATGGGAAAGACTGCAAGCCACATATGGGCAACAAAACACATACCTGTAGAATATTATGCGCTGGGGCTTGTGACCAGTAGATCTACGGAATGATATCAGCAGTTCCCTAGATTCACAACAAAGAACAGAAACACATGAGGATCGGTTTCAGCAAGCTGCAGCTCAGGAAAGACCGGAGGACTGCTAGAAAATAAGCTTCAAAAAATATACTTAATCATTCCACCAGATACTGGCCCTCGCTTAGGGTCCTCCCATGTTTTATAAAGATCCTGAATAAGCTCCTGGCGGTGAGCCTGAGCACAGACCAGACCAGCATACTTTGTGACTTCGGGCCAATCTTGAGAAGCAACAACCTAGGCAGACAAAAAAGTCATACTCAATGTTTTTCCTCCTTTGAATTGCTATAGAGTTACAATCAATAGTTAACAGAAGCATCAAACAAATTATGTACAGCAGCAATCGATGGACTTGAATCTTCCCCAGGATGAGGATGTGTAACGTCGGCACCAAAAATAATTGTCGGCCTGTCACTGACGAGAGGTATGCGCCTTGAGAGAGCATCGACAAGAACCGTGTTCCTACCACCAACTTTGACATTTATCTTTAGAGCAACATTTGCCAAGTATTGCTTGCTCATCCTGAAGACATGCTTAGTCAAACAGCACTGGGAGACAATTCCAAGCTCAGTCTCGCAGATTCTCTTTATATCACCTGCATTAATAAAAAAAATTACCGACTACTACTTTGTATAATGACAAAACATCAGCTCATCTGTTGGAGAGGATTGAGCACCATAAAGTGAGCCATTATTATCAGGTAGAATAACAATAAGCAGATCAAGCTCCTTTTGCTGTGGCTGTAATTTGGTAATAGCATCATGATATCTTGTTTTAAGCGCCTTCTCAACCTGATCAGAACGAGCACTACTGACAGGTAGCACGGGTTCGCTATTGAATACCTAAAAAACCACAGTTGAAATAAGCAATTATGATACCAAGAGCAGACAATAGAAGGTGTTCTTGAGGTCCATGTCACCACCTACCATGCCAGAAATGTAACACATCTGGGCAAGCTCAGAGCAAAACGTACGAGCCTGAAGGTCTTGCACGTTACGTGCAAAATTAATACAGATCCAGTTATTAACTGTTCCTCCATTAACCATTTTCTGCAAAAGAGAATAAACAAAAACAGCAAGTCACATCACAACTGAAGTTGATGAAACAATTTTGAACAATATGGGCAAGCACAATTTTTAATGCAATGAATAATGTAATAAAACATTGATTCCTGAAGAAATGCCAATCATATATCTACCGAGAAGCGACTGCCTAACCAAAGAAAACAACTTAACAATGAAGAATTATGCTCCATGTCCTTCATCGTTCTTCCCAGCGCTTTCACTCAATTTTCAGTAGTAGTTTCTAAAGCCCGTGCATTAAGCTCTCAACTTTTTCAATCTATACTGAAAAAGGGCCAGCTGATGAATAAAGAAGTTTCACGCATTATTCTCTAAGTTTACTATTCTAAACCTCGTTTTCATGTCATTTTGGGAAGGTGAGTGTCAATAGTGCTACTGATGAAAAAGATCTAGAATTGCACACATGTAATTTGACAGGCAGCAATATGAATTTAATGAGCTAGGAAAAAAGAGAGTGCGATTGAACGGCAATTCTAACTCAAAATAATTTTTTAAATAGAACAAGTAGAACAGATAATCATGATGATGACAACAATATGAATTTTCATCTAATGAAATACCTTGTTCATCATGTTCCACTGACCAACTTGTGGAAGGCAACTCTTCTCCTTCCCAGCATCATGATATTTAAGCTGGAAAGATAAAACTCAGGATAAGAGATGGTATCACATACTGACCCAATAACATATTTTAAGAATGTATCATAAATAGAAAAATAACCAGCAACAATCGTATGTGGTACATACCCATGGAGCAGGCAGAACTCGAGCCTCCACGCTGGCAAGTTTCTCATCAATTTTAATTCCAAATTCTTGGGCATAAGGATCACTATGGTAAGAATTGTGGTGAACGGTCTGAGGTGAGCCGCAAGAAAAGAAGAGCAAATAAAAGATAAAGATCAGAAGGATGCATTAAAACCATAACAATAGTGGAACCATTGAAGTAACATTGTCGAGAGTAAGCAAAAAAAAAAATGTAACAGCAATACAAAGTTATACATCATAAGTTTAATACAAAAGAAACATCACTAAAACGAGAGTTTCAAACTTGGTGTCGTCATACCACCATTTAATTACCGGCTCATGCATACAACTTTCATTTTTGTAAAATAATACTTGACAGGAAATAAAGATATCTCATCACTAAAACAATCAAGGAGCTAACAGGGCAAACTAGCACACAACTTAGAGCAGTGTCTCATGTGGCATGCTCATATAAAAAGAAGCTTGTTAATGCAGAAGATGATGTCATGAAAAATAAAAATGAATCAGCCCGAGAGAGAAAAATTAAATATGAGAAAGAGCACAAAGCAAAAGGCAATGCAAGATCCCATGACATAAAATGGAGCTCGTCAAGCATTGAACATAGTTATATATTTATGATGGTCAACGAATAATTCAATTTTGTTCTTCAAAGTGGTATGCTATGGTTGAAGTTTAGCCCATGAAAAAAGTATGCAATTGCAGAAAGTGTGAATACCAACCTGTAAAATATCATATTCTCTCTCTTGAGGACGCTGGCATGTAACCCTGAGCAGAGCCGTGATCTGTCTTTCATTCAGTCGCTTGGAGTAGCGCTGACCCTCCACAATTTTACAAACCTTAAAAAGAAAACAAATAAAAAAAGAAAAAGAATTAGCATGCAAGCAAGAATGTATTTAACAGTAGATCCCAAATCAATTTTATTTATGAGCCAACCTCCATAGGCAGATAATTTGGCCTCTGTTGATTACCAACTTGCAAACATGGCCACTGAGTATGTTGAATAACAAAGCCATAGGTCTCATGGAAGTACTCGACAACAGATTTTAATGTGCCTCTTTCATCAACGGGAAACCTGACCATGCATCAAAACTATGTTAGACAATTCAAAATTACCTTTCGAAAAAAGGGGAACTGGGAACTTCCAATACTCTGGCCTTTGTTGATATCAAACTTCCACTACTAAAACTAGTTAGACAATCATATGTACTCACGTAAGCTCTCGAGTAGCCTGTGATGTCAAACCAGAAATCCTGTATTTCCGGCGCATATTTCCACGGTGTGTAACTTCCACTTTGACGCCACGCAAAGCCTTCTTTATCTGTCAAGCCAAAAGTTAAACTTCGAAAAAACGTTCACCCATCAAAAGATTTGCACAAGAGTACACATCAGACAAAAACTCTCGAGCAAGTCCAAGAGAAATGAAATAAAACACATACTTAGAAAATATGCCGAGAAAGAAAATCAAGATGTAATATATAGGGAAACATGGGCACAAGACTAGTCGAACAAGGCTGTTCAGGAAATTTTTGCCAATGTTACTCATCAACCGGACAGACAAGAGCATACCTTTACGCGATCTGCATCAGACAATGGTCTCGTAGATACATCCTTATTCAGGAGTTGTGTAACGAAGTCAATGACAGGCAGCGGCTCAATGAAAGCAGTAGACGACATATCTGCACAACAATCAAGAGAACAATTGACATGCTGGAAAAACAAAAGGCTCACAGTCTACAAAAGAGTTGTAGCAGTAGGCATGCTTTCTTCATCGACAAAGACCCAAAACAAGCTGAACACTGACATCATTGTACCATAATTTCCTCACCTATGTTTAATGATAGCCCCATCTGAGTTGGCCTGATGCTTTGATAGAAACCTCGCCAGCTTTCAAGCCCTTCTCCCAGCGACTGCCTCCTCCCCAAGTCAGGTGAATAGAATGATCTACCAACTGGTGAATACCTGCAAGGAACCCACATCACAATACAGAGATCAGAGATAGAGACCACTAGAAGACGATAAAACTTTTGACAATGAAGAAGAAGCATACCGACTAGTAGGTAATTCACGTAGCACTATGTCAAGAACTTGAAGAGCCTCTTGTGGTGCATCTGCTTGTCGACCTTGCAAAAACATACCCAAGTGATGGAGGTCCACACGAGCAGCTAACTTAATCACAACTTTGAAGTCTCTTTCTCTCCTGCTTAGCACAAGAACATTAAATAAGATTCAAACTTCTTAAAGTAGGCACACAATGAAATTAGAGCACATAATTTTCACCTGGGAGCACCCGAGCCATCATCTTCATCTATAAGCTTAATTTTGAAATCTTTAGAAACAAAGGGGAGCGGACCAGCAGTATATAGAGATTTTCTGCCATCATATGCAGGAAGCCTCCTACCGAGATGGGATTCTCTGTACAGCCTCACCAGTTGTTCCATAACTGCTCGGTTCACTCCTCTGGATGTAACTTCAGGAGTTATAGAGACCTAAAAGAACAGAGCATAAGAACTCATAAACGTAACTAATAAGCTATTAGACACACTCCACTGAGATCAGCGTAGTGTGGGAGGAAAGATCCCATACTGATTGACAAAATGGACCTGAAACTTACATCATACTGGTGCAAATCCTTGTCCGGTAATTCAGCAAAAAAATGGTTCGCCTTAACAATGCATCTCTGCCCAGTGCTGCCCTTCCCTGGCCGTAGTGGGAACCTCATTGCCTTACTACTAGCAGGCAATGGTTGGATAGCTTGAGTGGGTTGCTCTTCTTCAACAGTGAACTGCTGGAACTGCTGAGTGATCTGAGATGACACAGCCTGTTCAGCTGTTGGAGCTGAAGAACTTGATTCTGCCTGGACTTCCACCGACTTCCCAGAAGGCATCACAACTTGAGATGGAGTTGGGCCGGCTTGATAAGGAGCCTGGCCAGCTTGGTGCAGTTCGGGAACTGTTGGTCGGAATGGCCCAGCAGCAGGCCCAACTCCCCGACCACCCCCTATTGCACCACCACCTCGTGATTGAGGCTGGGCTCCCCTGCCACGGGTTTCAAACTGTCCACCATATTGCTGCTGGGGAGCACTGCCCCGTCCTCCACGACCACCTATATATCCTCCGCGACCACCTTCATATCCTCCGCGACCGCCTCCATATCCTCCGCGACCGCCTCCATATCCTCCGCGACCGCCTGGCTGGCCTTGTGGAACCCCACCCCTTCCTCCACCTTGATAACCTCCACCAGGTTGCTGTTCTGGTCTAGGAGCAGATCCACCCCTTCCAGCACTGCCAGATTGCTGAGGACGAGAACTCTCACCCTCATAAGGTTGATCTGTCCGCTTCTTTCTCACCATGAAGAGCTGCAATCAAATCAAACCACTCATTAAGAAAAAGATATTGATGCTGGAGATATCAGGGTAACCACAACTAATAGGAAAAAAACTAGTCCGGCCCTCAAAATGTTCAGTAAAATGTAGACAACACCTTGTTTATGGAAGACTGATGCAGGGGCTGGGAACTGCTAGAAGAATGGAGGTACTGGGTAGCATTTAAATACGACAGGTTACACCATTAACACAGGTTAACATAAAAGAGCCTAGTAATGAAATGAGAGATGAGCGTCATGCTTCTATTGCTTCACTCCAAACTAGCAAACCTCTACAGCAAACTCAACCACACGAGCTCAGGTATCCCACCAAACTAGACATCGAAAACCACCAAGCAAGCACACAACTCAAAAAAAAAAAAAGGAACATATCACTCCTCGCCCAAGTGTTCAAAAACCTATGACAAACACAAAGGACTAAATTTCGCATACACTTGTCAAATACCACCACCAGATGCAAATAGTAGTTTCCCAGATCTGTTACAAAACCTACAAGCACACATACACAGGCGTGAAAAGAACCACACACACAACAGTCAAAACATCAATAAACACAACACCACAGCCTAGCAGCACAAAAAGATGATACAGCCAGAGAACACCCCCGAACTTCTTCCTCGCTACAATCACATCGCCTTCAATCCACGCAGCAAACACAAGGAACTCAACAACACCAGCACATCGAGAATCAACAAACGCTACCACACAAACATTCAATAGATAGAAAACCCTCGCAAACGCTACACCAACTTCACACCGAATCTCACAAAGGAACAAAACACAGCAGCAGCAGCATTATCATTATCACAACACAGTACCAAATCATCACTCCAAACCCTAACTCATCATCACCATCATCCCTCGATTCCGCTCCACTCACACAAACACACTTCCACTCCACCACAAATCACACCACCACGCAAACACCATATTCCTCTCTACTCCACTTCGATCTACAGATCTGTAAACAACCAAAACCACAAAACACTCCGCTCCCGTACAAATTGGACCACAACACACTCCGATTGAAGCAATGTGAGTGAGAAGAGAGAGAATCGACACCTAGATAGATTATCGCCGGAAACTGTCACCGGAAAACACCTCCGCCGCCGCTGCAGTGAATCGAAGAAGGATCTGGAGAGAAGAGAGAGAAAGAGTGGGATTGGGATATATAAAGGCGAGTTTGTTAGGTCTATGAGGAAAAATATTGGGAAATGACGGAAATGGCCCTTTCCTTTTGAGAAAGGTCTCTCCCTGACGACTCTGGAGATAAAGACGACTAGTAACGTTACATCCATCTTCCTTATCCGATACCTTTGAATTCAGTAAAAATATATTTCAAACTGACATTTCAAACTATCATAATCAAATTTGATAGTATGATACCGTGTCCGCCGTGTATACACGGTAAGGTTATGTCATGCTGGACAAAAAAATAATAATAATTCAAATAATATTATAAACAAATAAGATCTAAAATTAATAAAATATATCTAATCTTACTTCTCCATAATGAAGAGATTCTTTTTAATGATGATAACATTAATTCATGCCGACGATATCATTAACAAAATGGCTAAATTTTTTTTCTTTTATCAAGTTCATATTAAAGCATTAAAATAATTTAATATTTTTTTGTTTCATAATAAATATAATAAATTGACTAGCAAAAGATTTCATGTGAATGTTTAATTTTTGTGAAATTTGATAAAAAAAAATATTATTATTTTATAATAGTGAAATTTATTATTATATCATTTATGAGAATAAAATGTGGATTAAATATAGTTCAATTTATTTGACTTATATTTTTTTAAAATAATTTTTAAATAAAATAATATTATAATTATTATTATAATAAAAAATAAATAGTGTATTTATTATTCCGGGAAAGTGAGTATTTATTACTTCATCAATATGTGATTTATTGTAAGTGAGTGGGGTAACAGTAACGAAATTGCCCAAAATTGTAACAGGAAAAATAATCATCTGCGTGAGTCAATCAAGGAGGTGCCATTATTGTGCCAGGTGGAGGCCTTTTGAGGATGACGTGGCACAATGTTGGTCTCCGTCGGCTTAACGGCAGCGATAGTGACGTGGATATGGCCGTTAGTGGGCAGTGATTGCGTGAGTGAGTGGGGGCGTGGGGACGTTTGATTGGCCCACCCACTGACCTTGAATTGTTCCTATTGACCTGTTGGGTCTTGGGAGAAATTTCCACGCGCCTTTGGGGTGCGTGAGATCCAGGCTCGGTTGAACTTTTACTCCCGGTAATACCATCTACACACGCAAATTTATATGTGTGTTAATTTTTATTATAAAAAACATTTATTCTTTGATTTATATGAATGAAAGGGATTAAAAAAAATAATAATTGGGTGAATTAATATGATAAAAAATAACACTTCCACAATTTTGACATGATACACATATCGATATAAAATTTGATACGTATATAATAACGATCAGAGATAAATTTATTATGAAATATTAATAATTGTGTAAATTACATATTTCAATATAATACATGTTGCGAAACAATCATATATGATTTGATATAAATACGATATTTATATTCATACATACAGAATATTATAAAATAAGTATATGTTGTATCTATTGATGGACGGAGGGAGTAGTAAAAGATAGGTGTGTTTAGGTATTTTTGTAGGAAACAAGTTCTCAAATGAGGTAAGATTACAATTTATTTGGGGCATTCTAATATAGGAAGTGTTGTACTTCCTCCGTCCCATAACCTTTACAACATATACATATTTTATATTATCTTATATGCATGAATATAAATATCGTTTCATATCAAATCATATCTGACCGTCCCATAACATATATTAGGTTGAAATACGTAACATATGTAATCATTGATTTTCATAATGAATTTTAAAAAATTGCATTTAAACATCGTTATATACATATCAAATTTTATATCGACAAATAAATAAAATTGAAAAATATTATAAAATTGATGCGACGAAAGAAGTAAGTTTTTTGAAGGATGAAGGGAGTAATATGTTGGGTTTTGAAATAAAGTGGAATTCTTTTGCTACTGCTGAGCCTACAACCTTAAGGTTAAACATCATAAAAACAACTCAAATGACTTGAAAACATAAGAAACTATGTAAAGATCCTTGAAATAAGCTTAAAACACTAAAAAAAAAAAACACTTCAAACGGTTAAAAACACCATAAAACTAGGAATGCACAGAGTACTTGAATGAAATATAAACGATTGTTAGTATTGTATGACAAAGTTAAAGGAAAAATCGCTTCATTGTCACGCGATAGTTTGACACAGATCAAGCTTGGACTTGACAGGTGATTTTTGAACAATTAAGTTTAGAATAACAAGTCCTTAAACTGATTTTAATATAATAATAATAGTTTATTATTTTTTAAAATAATTACTTGTATACTTTTTTAAATAAATATTTAATAAATTTTATTGTTAAGTTTATATATCTGATAATTTATTAAAAATAATATATATGATTATTATTATTTTGTATTAAATGTGTATATTAATTAAGATTATTGAAGAAAAGTATTAAATTTTATATTGATTCATAATTTATAGAAAAAAATAATATTGTATTAATTCTTATGAAAAATGTTTTATCCAACGTTGATTTTAAGTTTTTTCTAATCATAAATTTTTTTGTTTGATAACTTGTGATGATAACTTAAATTATAAATTATAAAGAATAACATGAACTATTTATATTTATATTTTTTAAAATTTTTTATTTGTTACTTTTACTTTTTCTCACATATTTGATGTATATTGGATTTGGGGAAGATGGAGAGTCCATTTATATTAAATATATTTAACTTACATTTTAGTCATTAAATGAAAGTCCAATCAAATTTAGTGTCAAAATAAACCAAATTTTGATATAAAAAAATGAATATAACTTTATATATTTAAAATAGATTATGTCAATAGATAAACTGCTATAAAACACGACTGATGTCTTAAATTGAAGTTTTTAGTGTTGTTTTGCATTTGGCTGTAACACCGCATCCTTTTCTTAGTTTATTCTATTTTCGAATAACAGTTTTCTTTAGTCTATTCTATTTTCAAATAGCTATTATATTTAGTTATTGCATGATTTGTTTTGTTGAAGATATATCATAGAATGATTAATTATTAGGATTATTTCTCATGTTAAACCAATATTGTTAGGTTGTGAAGAATTATGGACGAATAAATAGTTATTATGGGTTTGTTATGTATTTAATGCATGATCAACTAAACTTGATATCAAACTTTAGTATAAAAAATGACTAAATTATATATATATATTATACTTTGAAAAAATAATCATTATACTTTTTATTATATTTTATCCCATAAACTATAAAAATAATCATTCTAAACTTTAAAAAAAAAACTTGATTTTTGACATATGACCTCCTATAAGTATATGTATTTTTTTGGCAGAAAACCTTCCTCAAAGAAAGACATACGCCTATTTTCAAAATTGAGGATGGTTAAATGTAAAAGGTTGAAAGTTCGAGGGATTATGTGTTATTTTTTTAATATTAATTTCAGAAATTTATTTGTAAATCACGTGGATCCCATGAGAAATCAACTGTTCATGAAGAGAGTTTCCAAACAAAAAAGAAAAAATAGATTGTCTTTATCATTTCACTAAATTTTAAGGCCAAACAGGGGAATAAATGATACCATAGTGCCTATTCAACCTCATGCAACACAAAAACAGTAAATAGAAATGTGATCACAGAATTCTTTTGTTCAGACGGGAAGAACACTTGTGGGCCACAATGCGTAGATCTCTATGTATTTAGCCCCTGCCCCAAATGGCCATAATGAGCCCAAAATTGCCTTCATATCTCATGTTCCTACCCACTAAATAAACCTGAACTTGTTCCATGTTATATTTCCATTCTAGAAGTAAACTTTCTAAGCATAACTGAAGCAAAGCAGCATGTCTCTTTGCTAGCAGCCTCTTATATATATCAGAAGCCTTATATTGAAATTAGCCTCTTGCATAAAAAATGCATAGCACAGAGCAGGATCCTAACTGAAAGCCTGAAACCGTCAGGAATTGAGACGGGAGTTTACGGCTCAATCTACTACAGGTCGGCCTTAAAACCTTCAAACAATATGGATATTGCATTGCAGCAACAGCTCTTGTGGACCAAATTATTGTCCTACCCATTAATTTTCGTTTATGATTCATGCACCATGTTCATCTTTCTCATGTCACACTTTCAGTCTTCGTAATGCACCAGCTACTTAAAATCACAATAAGGAGCTTATTCATACCTACTTGAAACTCAATGCGCGGAAGAAGCCGATCTTTACTTTAAAGTACAACCTATCACTGCTAAGAAATCAACCTTAATCTCTACAAATAACACAGTCCATCCGAAGCCCGTACCACAGAGCATGATAAGTTTCTGATATGGTTTTGGTTGGCATCATTTTGAGACTGTACTCGTTAACTGAAAGTCCAAGCATTTTCGAAGCCTACAAGGCTGTGAAGTAGGAAGAAAAGCAGCAGTAGTTGGTTTATGCAAGCGAGACATGCTTTTCATATTTGTAGGTATTAGGTACAAGAGAGGGATATATGTGAATGTCATTGCTCAACAGTATTGCTAATCATCTCTATGATATCTTCATGTTCCGTTACCTTAATGAGGTCGCTTAGGATTAGTATTTAAAAGGGTAAGCAATAATCATAAGCGAACCTATGACAACGGTATTACCCAATCCCATGAGCAAACATAGATCATATCCAAGTATGAAGTTACATCAGGAACACGGAACACAAAGATGTATAATCTAACTGCTGATTTACTTTGATCTTACTCAAAGGATTAGACAGGAAGAAAAATACTTGATAACAGTAAGCGGAAAATGACATAGTCCATGTATTGCAGCGCACGAGCAGCAGTTTTTCACATCGTTTCAGTTGTCACCACCATTTTGCCACTAAAGTAGTTGCGATTGATTATGCGTCGTAGGAGTGCAAACTAAGAAACGTACACCGCTCGGAAGTCATGATGATGGACGTGGACTTTCAGAAAAAGAATCCGATGATCGTGACCCATGAGGATATGCACTTCTCGCCCTTCCTGAGACCTCATCACTCGTTCATTACACTGCTTTAATTAAACGGCTTCACCGGTAGTATAACATAATAGTTTCTAATTATATACGAAAGAGAAATTATCTGGTTTATTTCTTTTATACAAAAGCGCATCGACTATTCGAGGGTTTAATATTTACACATCAAAAGTCAGAAAACCATAAATAACCAGATTATTATTTCAGAAACCTAGATATTTGCTGCCTCAAATTCAACTGCTAGATGATAATTCTATACAGTTATCATGTGTCCTCAGCTACTGCTTCTGTATCTTATCAGAGATCAGTTTAATGATATTGATTCGATCGCTCTGGTGATAACTACTCGTTCTTCTAGTCATGGTCAAGCAACTACTGGACTGGTCTATGAAGAGATGAACAGTGACGTTAGAATCATCAATAATATGTATTGCATATAATTCCCAATATTAACATCGTGATCACTAGGTAGAGACTTTCTCATCAATCTATCATTACAGTATATAAATCAATTGCTTTAGTTTGTAGGGATCACCGTTTAGCTTGCAACGTTGAATGAAGGATTCCATCCGAAATGAAGCAGGAAACTGTACGTGATAAAAAGGATTCACCATATCAGATTACAGCTCAATCCTTTGACAAAAGGTCGAGAAACTATAATTATCCTGAATCCTGATTACTTATAGATGACCTGCTTGTAAGTCTAAACTGAATCGAACGGATCAAGATAGCGATTGTAAACACGATTGCAGGCGTACTTTTATCCGTAGAAATGGGAAATTTTCAAGGATTTGTGATATATAATGTAGCTCTAAGAACATTTAGATGATATTGACAAGGCTACCACCAGTGGAGTTTCAGACTGAAACTCTCAGTATTTGCTTTCAACTTATTACTAAATGCTCTGTTACACGGCAGAACAACTTACCTGTCTAATTTATTTCTTCCAGGTTTTCTTATAATCATGCTGTACGCATTTCTTAAATACATACTGTTTTACTTTGGCTAAGGCTTTAAGAACAAATCGATTCAGGTCGCCAAAAAGTCGGAGATAATTAGTTATAACAAAAAAAACTGAACTTTGCTACAAGAACACTACACATATCCACTTATTTGGTTGAGTAGGCAACATCAGAAAGCCAATTTTCTCCCTTAAGTAAGAAACCACATAGAGTACTATATCATATATAGCATCAGAACAAAGTAGGTACGTACTATATATAGTATATACATCAGTAGTTACTAATTTTACAGAATACGTGGCTGTGAAGCATTTAAAAATTACGTAATTACAACATTGTGCTCATGGTTCTAATTAATATTTCAGAGTTGGTTATCATGAATCCTTGAGAATATAGAACTCGCATCAGATAGAGAGAGCTCATACCAGTGTATATAAGATCCTAGCTTACTCCCTTCATGGTTTATTGATCTGAGTTGAAACTCAGGAGATCTAATATGAATCTTTCAATATTTAAGGTCTGATAATCAAACTTAGGAGAAACTTTTGTTTGTGCATAGCTTATCAAAGCGACTACAAGTCCTATACATATATGTCAGTTTAGCAGCATATAAAACCCGCCAACACAGGCCCTTGAATACTAGTCATTCATCAATTTGCAATCTCCATTTAATTTGCTTGCGATATGCTGATGAAACAACCCTTTTTTTGAATGTTGCTCATGACTAAGTACGTACCATATGATACACATCAAAGAAAAGTAGCAAAAAATATAACATATGGGTTGGGTCATAAAGTAGAAATTGTAGGTTAGAAAAGCTTGAAGAAAGACGTTGAAAGGAGAACCAAAAAGTTTATCATACCAAGCAACCTTTTTCTCTCTAAGATAGATAGACAGATGGATAACTTCAAGTACGTGAACAACTTGTAAGTGCAAAATATATACATAGAAATCAGAGTTTGTTAGCCAACAAGTTTGCATCAGAACCGCTGTGAGGGTCTGCCCAAACTCTAACAGAAAATCACCCTGCAACTCTCTTTTTCTCTCTACACTTATAATAACAAAAATATTTACTGTGGTAGGCATGTCGGATTCCAAATTATATTAAGGAGCAGAGTATTATACTAGCGTAATCGTTACATCAGATCTTGATCATGAATACATGAAAATTTGACCCCTACTGTACCTCGGAAGTATGTAGATTCTGTTGGATCGAATCAATGATTAAATCTAATAGTTATGTGAAAAAAAAATATGATGATCCATTTGTTTTGGTGGTTCATTTACAGTATTGCTTTCAATTCCATTGTCTGGTTTACCTGCAGACACCTTCTTTCACCTACATATATAAGAAGAGATATATATTACCTTTGGGGGGAGATTTATATATAATAGTGCATGCTCTTTACACATATTAACAGCCACATTTCATTCCATCACCTCTCTTCTCCCTTCTAACTGCTGATCATACCTCTTGTCCTCCTCCACCGTTGTCCTATTTCCAGGATATCACTTGATATATGCATATAACCGACGCGTCCATATAGCAAAGCTAGCTAGTTTTCATCTTCACAATTGCCAAATTCTCTCGGTTGCTTACTCGAACAATCTTTATTCATTCTCGTCTGTGATTCTGAGGAGGATATGCGTACGAGAGGACATTGGCGGCCTGCTGAGGATGAGAAGCTAAGGGAGTTGGTAGAGAAGTACGGGCCTCATAATTGGAATGCCATAGCCGAAAAGCTTCAAGGAAGATCAGGTGATCATTGTTCATTTTGGTTTGTTTTAGTTAAGATGTGCTTGATGCACATAGTTAGATGTAACTGTTTCCCCAACTCACTTCGGTGTATAGAAGTTAAGCAACATGCTTTCTATCATGAATTTGGATTATCCTTAATTTGGATTTTTTTTGGTTTTTAATCTTTTAATATCTAGTTTAAATTTAAATTTGTTTCTCTCAGTGATCAAATGTTTTATTTACATTACGATAGTAATATATACTATATTATATATATAATGAAAATTTTATAGGCTTATTTTGTAATTGAATCTAAATTATAACTCACAATCAATTGTAGAGTATCTCCCATCTTGATTTTGATTTTTTTTACAATATAATTTTATGAAATAATTCAATGATTTAAATGAATATACAAATTTAATGCTTTCTGTCATTTTTTACTTGATCAAAATTAAATTAAATTCATAAAATTAATTTTTCTTTTTTCTTGTTGATTAACCAAAAACTTTAATGTTGCCATTTACATTCACTGATGTTTTCATTTTTTCATAGAATTGAGATATCTTTAAATAAACCTTTTAAAGTGTTACTAATTTATACTATGTGACTTATAAGGATTTGTTACAAGTGCATTGCAGGAAAGAGTTGTAGGTTGAGGTGGTTCAATCAACTCGATCCGAGAATCAATAAAAGTCCATTCACCGAGGAGGAGGAAGAACGACTTCTAGCCTCACATCGGATCCATGGAAACCGATGGGCCATAATAGCAAGACAATTTCCAGGCCGGACAGACAACGCAGTCAAGAACCATTGGCATGTCATCATGGCACGTCGAAACAGGGAGAAATGTAGGTCGTCCACGAGAACCTACTCATCTTACGGCAACAAGCAATCCTTATTGCCACAGTTCAGCAAGCGGATAATAATGAGCCGCGTGCTACAACAAAACAGAAATGACAGCGCCGTGGCACCTCTAAGTATGAATTCTTTGGTTGAAAAGTATCTACATCAAGGATCATACGATCGTGCTTTGAATCGTGCTCATCATGTTCCTCTCATCATCAAAGAGCGCCGTCTTGGCCGTCCCTCCACAGGTAATAATAATGCATACATGAAAAATTAGCTACTGTAAGGATGTTTTTGCGAATGATCCGACATAGTAAGAACATATAATATGGAACTGTATCGTATAGGAGTAGAGATGTGCGTATAATATAATAGCAGCACAGTTTCATCAGCACATACATCATATCAGACCTGATGTCGTGTAATATGGAATCGCTTCATATTGCAGAGGAGAATAAGCCGATGGAGTACTACGATTTCCTACAAATACATGCTAATTCCAACAAAAGCGAGGTGATAGATCAAGCAAGGAAAGATCACCATGAAGAAGAGGTTGATCAGCAAGCCGCCACGGAACAACATGATAAGCACAAGGGGCCTCAATACATCAATTTTTTCTCGTTTATTAAGAAAAATAACTACGATTTATAGAAATCATGTATACATACCCAATAAAAGGGCATCTATTTCATCCTAATTGCCAGGAATACTGAAGCTAGCTAGCTCTGAATGCTGAGCTAAGAATTCTAAACTGTATATTTGCACCAAGAAGTGCATCCGTGTCAATCTAATTGGAATTTCTTATATATAGCGTCAATGCGTCAAGAAGAGTTGCCTAACTGATAAGCAACCTTCCTCCTAATCATATGGCCTGTAGGGAGATGTTGCAATACTTGCAACAAGTTGCCCAACACAAATACTTGAGTTTACATGAACCTAAGCCTAGTTGCATATCCTAAGCCGTGTACTGTTTATATCTTTAAGACGGAGGGACAATGCCACTAGCTAAAACACAGGATTTCAAAATTTTACAGTATTAGTAGTATTTTGTCCACCTCACAACAAGAACTATAAGATAAACTTCCCCAAAAGCAGGCGACACAAATTGATCCCAGATCATCGCAATAGGCTGTGACTATTGTCAACGAATCGATGTCTGTTGTGAAGAGAACATTTGAGTTCAGACAATTTCTTGCATAACAAACCACCTCAGTTTGGAACTGTCAAACACAATACGCTGAGAGTGTTCTTTTTTTTTTTTTTTTTTTTTTTTGTATGTTGAATTTCAAGAAATTTCCAGTATGCAAAAGTGTCTAGAATCCTCAGACTAATGACCAAATCTTACGTTGTCTTTTCTCTTTTCAGACCAGGTGAAATTGACATGCTTCTAGACTCACTCTCATTTTTTCTCATACCATGAACTGTAAAATACTTATATTATGCATATTGTTTGGTATGTTCTTGCCTTTAACGTCCAACATAAACTGCCAGCTAGCTGTTTGAGACCACAAAGAACCTGTATTTGTTTTCTTTCTTTTCACTCCCTCGAGTCCTTGATCATCATCATCATAGCCTTCGGCGGTCTCTCTTAGATCTAGACTGAAAACACACTTGGATCATTCTTCGCTACATGAGAGTATTACAGAAATCAGCTACGTTTCTAGTTCATCCACTCTGGATGATCATGTTGATCATGGCTTGTATGGTAAGCTCTGATCATCAGCGAGCAACCATCGAGGCGAGGGTTATCCCCTCATTGCCTTACAGTGGTAAGCTTTACAACTTTTTGGTCCCTTTTCTTGGTTTGGTTTTAATGTTTAGGTCTCTATTGTAGGATCCTTAATTACAATGACGTGAATGGATTTCTGCAGACTACTCGAGGGTCTTTGCAACGCTTGGAGTTCTCTGCAAGTGTTGCGACGGTGCAGGAAGTGATTGCAGTGCTACATGGATTGGTTCCTGTCAGGAGCTCCATTGCTTGCCATGGAAACTGGGTTGATATTGTTCAGCTGCATTGCTGTAGATGAGAAGAGTACAAGCTATTTGGAAAAGCTGGAGTGTTTTACTATCATCAGCACTCTCACCTCACCTATGTGTAACCTTTATAATCGACTCGTCATCCTGAAAACTTCACAGACAGTTTTCCTCATCAATGTTTTTTTATACGTTAAGCGAAATCAAGGTGATGTATAGTATGTTACATGCTTTGTAAAGTAGTATGGATCTTTAAATTATACAGGAATAAAGTAGTATGGGCGGGTCTTTAAATTATACAGGAATAAGCATTGGCACCATCAGAAGATATACTTGATACAGAAAAGAGGTAAACAGCAATGACGAATGCGAAGCACTTCAAAGCTGACAATTCAACCATACCGGACCCGCATACATGGACAATCTGCAACCAAACTGCTGTCATTTGAGAAGAGACATGACCTGATTTTGAAACACTTTGCTCCCGCAGTTGCACACCTTTTGCTCACGCTCGAAAATTATCTGCAGTCCAAATCCCTGCTATGTATCAGCACTTCTAGGAGACCGCAACTTAATATAAGAAGCACCAGTTTCGTTTCCAAAAAGGAAGGAACAGAAGGCACATCAGTATCACTATTCTCATTATGGCCACCTGATCGTCTTGCATTTACACAGAATCACACACCCCATCTTATGATCAAGATTTAAATCATTAAGCATGAGTTAAAAAAATCAAATGAGTACCTTTTATAATGATCCAGCTTCTTTTATCAATAAGCACCCACCATGCTCTCATTCCTATGACTTGAAGCTGAGGCACCGACCTCCGAGGGCCTTTTTTCTGGAGATCAGGAGCAGTCCCGAATTACTTTAGAAGTATTGAAGAAGGCTTGAACCTTTGACATACACAAAAGCCCTTTAGAATTTCTGCTCTGATATCAGCCACTTACATTTTCTACCCTCTTTACATTTTCTCGCCAAAACACATAAAGTCATCGTAAACAGGAACAGCCATTTTGTTAATTGGTCTCGCCGTCTTCACACATTCTCTCTATTTTCTAATTCAAAGATGAGGCTGGGCCTTCATCATCTTCGGTAAACAGATCATCAGAAAGATAGTAGTAATGTAGTCTCTGGCATTGAATTATTCTTCAGATATTCCAAGAAGATTCCAACACCATGACTTGGCTACCAAACACCACCAGGTAGGTACAAGGCGGTAAAATCCAAGAAATACGAGAACTTTTGACATCAGCCATCGGCGAATAAGTTTCCCAAGAACTGAAACCACCCACAGATATTCCAGGCAGCTCACCGCAGCATGTGGTTGACATAAGAACGCAAAAGCTTCCGCATCCTTTAGTCTCTTTCCGTGCCACAAATAGTGCTGTAACTGCTTACTTCCCTCTTAAACTAATGCTCTTCTTTTTCTGACTAAGACTAAAGCGTCTGGCCATGGCAGGATTATAAAATTTCTTCATGTGCTCCGATAATTTCTGAATCATAGAGAGGTCACCAAGTTCTGAAAGCTGCATCATAAATGAATCAAATTTTTGGAAGGGCAACTTAATTCCCCTGGTGAAAACATCTGCTAAAAGATACAATGCGTCATCAGCTTTGTTGCACTTGAAAAGCCCTTCAATCATCACACAATAAGTATTAGCATCTGAAAAGCAACCCCTGATTTCCATCTCTTGCCAAGCCTTGAACGCCCCATCTGGATCGTCCATTGCAAAGAACATCCCAATAAGCATATTGTACGTATGCACACTTGGCTCACAACCCACCACAATCATTCGACTGTAAAGGTCAAGTGCTTCTTCACTCTTCTTGTTATCACATAGAACTTTGAGGAAACAGTTGTATGTAACGATATCCGGAGGATATCCTTTCTTTCCCATCTCTTCCAAGAATCTATAAGTTTCATCTACCTTTCCAGACAAATACATCCCTTCTATCAACTCCTTGTAAGTCGAAACATCGGGAAGGCAGCCACTTTTTATCATCTCATCTACCACCCTAAAGCACTCTTCTATTCTGTCATTAGCAACAAAAGCCAAAATCATAATGGAATAAGTCTTTGCAGTGGGAGAAGACAAAGGCAATGCTTGTTTTTTCATGAACTCGAAAATTTCAGCCGCCTCATCGACCATTCCTTCTTTGCAAAATGTATCGATGGCGGTATTATATGTAAAGTTATCAGGAGTAAAACCCTCAGCAATCATTTCCTCCAGGAGCTTCATCCCTCTCTTAGGATTTCTCACCCTGCACCACCCAAAGAACAATATGGTGTATGCAATGGAATCAGGCTTAACCTTTTTCTTCACCTTCATAAACATGGACTCCGCATCCTCGACAAGAGAACACTTGCAAAGAGCATCAAGCAGCAAGTTAAACGCATTGATCTCGGGCTGCGTCTTCACCCTTATCCGCTTCTTCTTGGTGAACTTCTGGACATGGGTCAGATACCTCTCCGTATAACTTCTCAAAATCGTCAACAAAAATTCCAAAGGCACAGATTTCTTGTTATTCCTCTTCATGTAATCCAACATATCACAAACAATCCTGAACTGCTTCGCCTTATACTTCGTACTCGATAATATATCAATCATATCGTTATACACCCTATACTCATGACAATACTCCTCCTGCTTCCCCGCCCACGTGAAGAACCTGAATGCCACCTTCTCATCAAACCGCAGCCTATGAAGGATCTCGACAACCAAATCAGTAGTCAGCGGAACACTACTCGAATCAAGAAGTCCCTCCAAATCCCTCCCAACACCCGCATTATCCACTATAGTCCTATGTAATTCATCAACATCACACAAAATCAACTCG
This sequence comes from Drosera capensis, assembly GCA_001925005.1. NCBI lineage: Eukaryota > Viridiplantae > Streptophyta > Magnoliopsida > Caryophyllales > Droseraceae > Drosera > Drosera capensis. Next base: position 65,724 of record LIEC01006530.1, read on the forward strand.
CCTCCTACATCATCCCGACTCCTACCATCAATGATCTTACTGATCAACGCTTTCCCCGAGAAAAAACGTGGAAGCTGAAGCTGAAATGGCGCGTATCCATCCCCACACCCACGATTCACCCACGTAATCTCCTCTCTTCCAAACCCGCATTTCTCATCGAAGGTCTGAATCTTTCCTACAAACTCCGTACCCAAGTGCAAATCATTCCATATTTTCGGACCAAATTGATAAGACCCAGTTCTCACTACCATATGGGATTCTCCATTATGCAATCCCGACCCGAAAACCGGCGAAATCTTGACCGGATTCCAAAGCCTCCATTGCCACATCCTGGAAATACCCATCAAGCTGCTCCTTGCACAATTCATTCTATCCCTTCAACAAATTCATCAGGTTACCAAATAAATCTACCAGGTGGCCATCAAATTCATTTACACACAAACCCTAATCGGTTGAGCAATTGGTGAAATGGGGTCGGATAAAATTTGAAGGGTTTCTCAATTTTGACGAAGTCTTTGATTGATGAAGCCATCAATCAACAATTGAAGCCAAGTGTTTGGGGTTGATGTGTCCCATAATTTATAAGCAGTACTGCATTATTTGCATCGTACAAAATATACACCATATCATAATCCTTTTATATAAAAATAATAAAATAATTTCAATTTATTATTATGTTATTATATATTTTTTATTATTATAATAATTAATATAATAATTATTATATTTATAATGAAACGGAGTTAGCGTGAGGGGAGATCGTGGAAGTTCGTTGACTTGACTGGTGGCGGACAGATCACCAGAGTCATCAAACCAAACAACCTAATCCTTCAAAGACAGTTTACTGTGTTTGTTTGTCAATGATATTATTAATTATGGGATTATTTATTTTTGGATTATTTTTTTCAGTGTGTTTGTTTTGCAATCAGATCAATCTTTAGGATTAGGATAATTTAAGGCTATTTGAATGTCTAAAATCATCAAACAAATAGAGGATAATATTAAATTGGATTATTCTCATTGTAAATATCCTAATGTCATCGATAATTAATCCGAGGACTAATTGTGGCACTGTCTTCCTCAGTAAGTAGTTCTCCAAATGAAGGATTGAGTTAATTAGGAAGATAACTTATTTGGGTAAGTAAACATATGATTAGTTATATGTGATTAGACCGTACGATCTTTAAATTAATTATTGAGGTTAAAAATTTATTTTTGTATTAATTGAAAAAAAAGAAATTAATTTGATGATTCTAAAATTCAATGATCTATCTACACACAAGGAATTGTGTGGTTAACCATATAAACATTTTATTCTACTATTTTCCCTCCAAAAACGTCATAGAACACAAATAAACATATGATATGGAATTAAATACAACTATTAATCCTATTCCGTTCTTTTAGTTCTTGAAAAAAAACACACCAAGAGTCTCACAATTAATACTCTCTCTGTTTCACTGTCAACCCAAAAAAAAAAAAAAAAAACAAACACTCCCTTCTGTTTAAATGAACACAACTATTTAGAAAAGAATTTCGGATAGATAGAAACTTAAACAAACAGTGCTTCGGGTCAAAGCACTATTGATTTTCCAAAGATATGGACTATAATGCTACGGGGCATAGCGTCATCTTTGTCAACGTCATTTTTTAAAAAAATTTTGTAATTTATAAGCTGCAGAATGATTTGATAGGAATAGAAAAATAAAAACATCTTTAAAAAAAGATTTTGACTATCTTTGAAGTTTTTTTTATATAGATTATATATATATATATATATATCTTTGATTGTCAAAATAATATGATTTGGATTGTCAACATAATAATATCATTATCTTTGAAGTTTTTTTTATATAGGTATCTTTGATTGCCAAAATAATATGATTTGGATGGTCAAAAATAATACTATCATTTACTATTTTGAAGTTTGTTTACTTGTATGGATTATCTTTGATTTCAGCGGTTAATAAATTGAAAGGATGAAGAAGGAGAAGGCGGCATCGGAGAAGCTGATTCCACTTGACATAATCAGAGAAATATTGTCGTGGCTATCGTCGAAGTCTCTGTTACGTTTCAAATCTGTGTCACAAACATGGCACCGTCTCATCGTAGACACTGAATTCACCAAACTCCATCGCAGACGTTCCAATCCCAGCCTCCTAGTCGTTCTCGACTATGAGTGCTTTCGTTTTTACTCTGCAGACCTATCTGATCTCGATGAATGTCCTGAAGAACTCTGTTCTGTTTTTTTAGCACGATCAGTTACCACACTCGTCGCAAATGCAAAAAGCAAGACGTTTGAACGAATCCTCGGTTAATGAGGGTTGAATATCCGATCATAGTTGGGTCGTCGAATGGACTGATTTGCGTCTTTAACGATGGGAAGTTCGTTTTGTCGAAGCCTGCTACTCGAACCCATAGGATGGTGCCTTGCTAGCAACATCGTGGTGACCCTTTGATTTCTTTAGCACTTGTGGGATTTTTATAGTCTCAACTTTGATTCCTGGAGAACAGCTGAATGTCCTTCTTGCAAAGTGGTGTCCATTGTTAGTAAAATGACGCTACTCAATGGCGCTTTGCATTGGCTTGGAGTGAAACTTTCTGTTGCAGTCATTCTTGTCCGTTAAGTCATCCACAATGCGGTGTGCTCCGAGGTTCCTCACCACCTATACCCGTTTAATATTCATGCTATCATGGGCCAAGACCGAGTAGAATCTGTTCGGTGCGTATTGTTAAACAAATCGTCTTCTATTTTTTTTAAATTATAATTCTAAAATAAATCAAAAAGTTTTAGGATAATTAGCTAAAACCACCAAAATCATCTAGGAAGTTTAGATATTCTAAGTTTTTTAGTTGCAATTAATAATCTAACTTGAATGTTTATAGTTTCCTGGGTTGATTATGGAAAGTTAGATAAAAAGATTAACAATTATGGTTATGTAAGTAATATACAAGGGATGTCCAACACCCTTGTTCATTATCACAAAAACTTAGAGAGTTTTCAAAGTATAAGACACTTAAAAGCTAAGTGTGTATTCATGAAGTGTCTTTAAATAAAGTACGATGTGAATTATGAGTGTTAAAACACAATTAAAGTGTCATTATTTTTTTATAACTATACGGATTTCTAATATTCTATTCTTATTAAAAATTATAATACTCGATATATTTTAATTCCGACGATCTGATTTCTCAACAAATGCTATTAGAGTCACGTCGGATGTGTGCAGTTGGTAAAATATTATTTTTACTTAACTCAGTAAATAAATTTTATCAACCTATTAAAAATAAATTTACTATCATAAAATATTTTTACTATTCCAATTTGAAATTGTAACATATAACTGATGCTGTAAAAATATTTTTACAAAATCACAATGACATAAAGTAGTAGTTATGTTAACAATGTCGAGAAGTTAAATAGCAACAAGTACAACACTTGAAGCATCAAAATGAAGTTCTACTTCTTCGGTCAAAATCACTGGGAGATTATTAACGGGTCTGATGCAATACCACCAAAAGAGTTGGAGGACGACCTTAAGAAATGGAAGGTCAAAGTTGGTAAGGCGATATTCGCTCTTACCGTCTCTGTAGAAGATAAGTTTTTACAAAGAATCAAGGACGCTAAGATACCCAAGAAAACATGGAACACTGTAACCACTTTATTCGTCAAAACAAACAATGCCCGACTTAAGGAGCTCGAGAATGAGCTTATGTCAGTCTTACAACGAGACTTAACGATAAGACAACACTTCACTAAAACGAAAACTTAATGTGAAGAGATTACTAAATTGGATCAAGAGAATCCAATTAGTAAGTCTCGTACGAGGAGGATTATTATTATTCACATGTTAAGACCAGAATTCAATGGTCTTGTTACAGTAACACATGGTGGGCCACTCAACCGACTCTTACTAAGCTAGAGAGTATTTTAGCGAACCAGAAAGCTATAGACAAACAAATATATGGAGTTTCTATTACGGAAGAAAGCATGGCTCTCTTTAGCAAAAAAGAAAAGAAAAGAAAAAAAGGTCTAGAGAAGAAATCCAACCAAGACGCTTAACGGATACAAGAATGACAATCACGTCAGCAAGGAGGCTGACAAAAGAAGCAGTCTTGAAGGAATTCTCAATAAAAGAGAAGCTCAAATCAAAAGGGAGCTCAAGGTGACGGGAAAAGACGGTGTCAAAAAGTAAAATGCTATAATCATGAAATGAAGGGACACTTTACTCGCGATTGTTGGAGGAAATCCGAACAAAGTAAAAGTAAAGACAATACTAAAGAAGAATGAGATTTTCAAGTATGCATGGCGATAGAAGAACAAGAGATTGTAGCTTCTTGTATTGCTGAACCCGTAGAAGAGTTGGCACTTGCGGTTGTCAACAACAACAAGATGCTTAACTACAACCACGACTGGATCTTATATTCCGGTTGTTCTAATCACATGATGGGAAGTAAGGAGAAGCTTCATGACGTATCCGATAACAAAGGGAAGCGCGTGGTCGTCATCGCCAATAACTCGAAGTTGCCTATAGCTCTGTTGAAAAGACAATTGTTCCTCGACATAACAACAAAGAGATTAATTTTTTTACGTACCTAGTATGACAAACAATTTGTTATCAGTTTCACAACTGACGACAAATGAACACCATATGGTGTTCGGGCCTACCGAACTCAAAGTCTACCATAACCACGACAATAATATATCTGTCATGAAAGGAAGAAGAATAGAGTCTGTCTATGTCATGTTAGGATAAGAGACGTACATGGATAAGACTCGAAAGAATGAGACTGCTGATGTATGACATGCTCGTCTTGGGCTTGTTAGCTTTCAGAAGCTAAGAGAGATGATTAGAAAATTAACTCTCAAGGATCTCCCGCAGTTGAAGATTCGTGAAGATGCTGTCTGTGCTGGTTGTCAATATGGCAAAGCACACCAGTTACCGTTCAAGGAGTTGCAATTGAAAGTGAAGGTTCCTTTGGAGCTTGTTCACTCGGATGTTTTTGGTTCAATGAAGCAACCATCAATCACCAGTTTAAGATATATGATTACCTTTATTGATGACTACTCAAAGTATGTGTGGATATATCTTATGAAGGAAAAGTTTGAGTCATTGTCAATGTTCAAAACTTTTAAAAAAGACGTCGAAAATGAGTTAGGAACTATAATGAGGTGTCTCCGTAGAGACAACGGGGTGAGTACATGTCAAATGAGTTCAAAATGTTCATGTGACAAAATAATATCCGCAGAGAGTTGACTTGTCGCAACATCTCTCAACAAAATGGCGTTGCTGATAATAAAAATTGTCATCTACCCGAGACCTGTAAAAGCATGTTACATGTCAAGAACGTGCCACCATGTTTTTGGACGGAATACATGAAGACGTCGGCTCATGTCATCAACATATTACCACAAGCGAGGTTTGGGTTCTTGACACCGTTCGAGAACTTTTGGAAAATCAAGTCAATGGTGAGTTACTCTCGAGTTTTGGATGTGTGTGCTATGTGTTCGTTCCTGACTTCCTTTGGAGTAAATTCGATAGAAGGCGATACGATATATCTTTTCGGATACAATGATCAGCAAAAGGGATAGAACTGTGTTGATCCCAACACAGGTCGCTGCTATCGATCAAGAAATATGATGTTCGATGAAGCATCATCTTGGTGGGACCCATAGTTAGTCATTTTGTCAGACTTAAAAGATTTTGAAGAAATGATGCAGGATAAGTTGGACAAAGAAGCGAAAGCTACTCTTTATCCAGGAGTTCCACTAGAACCTAAAGGCCCTGAAGGAGGGTCATCTCCTAAATCTTTAAACAAGGAAAAAAATCTCCGACAAAACAAACTTTACAAGATCAGAGAGGAGGATAGACCTATCCAACTTGAAAACATAGAAGAAGAAGTTGACAAAAAAAAGGGCAGAAAAAAGATCAACGAAAACATCGCAATCCAACCAGAGTGTGGATGTCGAATCCCAAATACGTCAATTCAGCTCTTGTTTAAGATGACAAGTCACAAGAGCCAGATTCCTATGAGGAGCCAGCTTGTGGCAAGGAATGAAAACAAGCCATGTAAGAAGAGATTGATGCGCTGAATCAAAATGGGACTTGAGATTTAGTGCCAAAGTCGAAGTCTATAACCAATCTCTTACAAGTGGGTGTATAAGATCAAAACTAAATCTGATAATTCGATCGAAAGGTACAAAGCTCAACTTAGTGCTCGTGGATTCTCACAGAAATATGGCATAGATTATGATGAGACATTTAGTCGAGTGACCAAGATTATAACTGTTCGAGTTCTCTTAGCACTTGCCACAAGCAAGTCGTGGAAGTTGTGGCAGCTGGATGTCGAGAATGCTTTCTTACACAGAGAGCTTGATCGTGAGATCTACATGGAGCAGCCGAAGGGGTTCGATAACAGAACCTATCCTTCACACGTATGCAAACTGAAGAAGGCAATCCGGATATTTCATGCTCGAACGAAGCATGTGAAACTTCACTATCACTTTAGTCAGAGAAGGTACTTCAATGAAAAATCGAGATGAAGTATATCAACACCAATAATCAAGTTGCAGATATATTTACGAAACATAATTAGAGTGTAGTTGTTTTTATAAGTATACGCGTTTGTAATATTCTACTCTTATTAGAAGTTATAATTCTCGATATATTTTGATTCCGACGATCCGATTTCTCAACACGTGTTAGATCATTGCTTATCTCTCATTACCAAGGAGAACTATTGGGACGTTGTGCTTGATATATGGGTCATGAGGGAGTACTGGATCAAAGAGTCGTGCGTTAAACTACTCAGGATCAATAATGTCTCGATTTCAGTCCACACGATAGAACCGATTTGCATGAACAAAGCCGAATATGGATTTGTGTCCCTGATACGAGGAAGCGAGTTCGTTGGATATGATTCAAGAGACAACTCAAGACAAGTCAACCAAGCCTGTTCTTCCTAAACTGTGCCCAAGAGATGCAGTTCTTGCGGACAGCATTCCGATCATGCTGTCTATCAAGAGCTGGCAAGAGCATTAATCCTGAACGTATGGTACGAATCTTGGCCCATCGAATGCCAAGTGTTCTACAGAAAAGCAGAGCCCTTCATGCCATATTCAAACGAGTATCGGGGAAATTAGTATATGATAGCTGGCTGTGATTCCTCTGTTTTGTATTGGTTGTGCCTTGATTTCATTGACATAGACAGATCTTTTCTATTATACGCTCGTATTCCTGAATCATTAATCGTTATATCTAAATCACTATTTCGATACAAATTACGTTTCTACCTGCTCTGATCAAGTCCAATCCGATGAAGGTCCTCATGCTCTGACCATGGACGCCTGATTGGCAACTACCCCTTCACCGGATGACCACGAATTCGACGATGGTTGGGTTCCCATATCGTTCTCGTGATGAACGCTGAGAGTCCCATTTCCAATAGCATCATTTCTCCACCAGCGTTACTGTTCGCACCATCATTTTTGGTTCGTTTGAAGGAGTGGGCACGACGAGTCATGGGGTCGAAGAAGCTGCTGCTCATGGTGTGTCTCTTTGTGTGAGTGATTCGGGTGATTGAGTGAGATGCGTGTGTGAGATGGTGATGTCCTGATCGTGGAGGAATAGGGTTGCGAGATCGAAATCGATGATGATGATGATGAATGGATGTGCTTGGCGGTGGTGGAATTGATGAGGTGAGGAAGGGGATGGTTGTGAACGATGAGGGTTTGCTATACTTGGTTTTCCTGTTTCCTATACTTGGCTTTCCTGTTTGGTATACTTGGCGTCTTGTTGTAGGCACCCTCCTAAAAACTGAGAATCCGTAATCCTAATACTGTTTATTTTACTTATATTTATTTTAATAGCTTTAATTAATCTCTTTATTTTTTTTTTTTTGATAATAATTGATACGATCTTTGGGATCCCTAGAGATGATAGCTTCATTCATTGGATATTAGTATTTTGATCAATCTAAATGTCGATTTTTTTAAACTACTCATTTTAAAATGATATTCAAATTATTAACAGATATTTACTTATGATTTCAAAAAATACTTATAATTTAATCCTGAATAATTTTCACATTAAAATCACAAATGTTTGTATTTTGAAATTCCAATAAGATCATCATACAGAATATTACTTTTCAGTAACAAAATGAACCAAAAATAGGACCAAACTTAACGTTAGTAGCATAAACAAAGAGTTTCTATACTTGTCAGTCCGTATCCTCGACTTGAAACTCCATCAAACAGCAGATTCAGTTCAAATGTTTCATTTGATTTCTGAATTCACGCATTTTCAACCGAGTGAATCCAAAACCCTAAGAGTTATAGTCAGAAAATGCATGATTGAGTTGGGAGTATTGGTTTGCGTAGAGCTCTACGTTGAAAGTTTGAGAGTGGATGTTGTTTTTTTTACAGGTGAGTGTTTGGGGGGTGAGAGAGGAGAGGGGTTCGGTGGGAGAACGTCGGCGACGGATAAAGGGAGTGTTGGATTGTCAGAATTGAGGTGGTGTCAGAGACTGTGTGTGGTGGTGGTGCGGCCGAGACTTAGAGCGAAGGCGCTGGTGTGATGGCATACGGGTTAATGTAAATTGTACGGGATTGGATTTTTTCCCCTTTTTGGGTGTATATGTTTGGGATTTTTTATTTTTTTATTTAGTTTTGGATGAAATTCCCTGGAGAAAACAATTAAATGATTTAAGAAAAAAAGGTTTTTTATATATAATCATATAAAATTATCAAAAATCATCTTAAATCTTCACAATTTTTCAAAACATTATCCAAATTATAGACATATGATATTTTCATTATATTTATTACCGTGTTTCAAATCGTTAATTTTAACGTTTTCAACACAAAATATCACCAATACTATTTTTCTTCTCTTTCATTGCTTCTATTGTTTACTTAATATTATTGAGTGTTGGTAAGGTGAGTCCAAAATATCATTGAGTTTGTAATAAAATTATAATATAATTTTGAGTTTAATAATGAAAGAATAGAATGATGATCATCGTGATTTGAATGGATGAGATAACAAAATGGGACAAGATAACTAAGGTTTGGGTTTAAAAAAATGAGGGGATGCTAGAAAATGATAAGAAGGAAAGAAAACGTTTATATAGATGACAAAAATAATAAAGGAAAAAATGGGGGAAATTTGAAACGTTAAAGTTAATGATTTGACTAACTACAATAATCATTAGGAAAATATCATATGATTTGAGTAATATGTGTAAATATGAAATGATTTGGGTAGTATTTTTGTAAATATGAAAATTTAAGTTAATTTTTTATAATTTGATAAGATTTCATGTGATTATATGTAAAAATTTCAAAAATAAAATAAATGAGATCATAAAGAGTTATTAATAGGTGCCAACAAAAAAGACATATATTTATATTATTATATATATAGTGATTTACTTGAGAAACCTCGAGAAGAAGGAATCAACCGTCGATTAATCGCTGAAGCCACAACAATAGTGATATGGGTAAGCATGGTCCAGGATGATCCGTTATTGAACTGTTTTTCACCATATCTTGATTTCTTTCGATTTCTCAAAATTTTTATACCGTCTCATCCCAATTTTTCAGTTAGGTATGATACATGTGCATAAAAAATTAACAAATATATTTTACACTCTTCGTATGAAGTTAATTTAAAATTTATTTATTAATTCTATATGTAAATAATAAAATAAAACTTAAATTATTTTAGAACCACATCAAAACTAAAATATAGTAATTAAGATAAACAAAGTAAGTTTGCGTAAGAGAAAGAAAGAAATAACAAAATAAGTTTGTAAAACAAAACACGAGTAACAATAACGATGAGAACAAATATTCATAACGACGACAAACGATATTTAGCAACATCAATAATAAAAATAACATCCAAAAATTGAAATGATTAACCAATCCAAGAATGATACTCATTACAACAACAACATCTTCATAACTTAAAACACTTGGCACAACGATTAAAATTTATTTGAATAAGCTTTCTTCAGGGGAATTCATCTCTTTTTTTTCATATTTATAATAAAATCAAACTTATGATTACTTTAAAATATAAAAGGAACAATACTAGATAATAGTAAAGATTTCAACAACAATGATTACTCAATTTCTATATATTTTTCAATCAACATCATTCTGATTTAAATTACAAAATGATATAATTTATTATGTCGATGTGATTCGAAAAATTCAATATAATTTTTTACATGATTTCTCATATCATAATATCATATCGAGTATGCGATTCTTCACTTTAACATTCCCGTCTCGACAATTTTGTATCGGTATGAGTTCGAGACGGCTTTTGGACGGTGCGGTTCCTTGAGATACTTTTGCTCAACCCTAATTTGCAGTGGAACCAACCGTGGGCCCACGCGGTCGCATCTTCCGTCCCTTTCTCAGGCACTCTCCACGACACACACACACCAACCGCCGCTAATTAATTCATTCCTCTCAATGACTCATTTCATTCTACGCCTGACCAATACGAACAGAGCGAGCATCAGATTCCCATTTCCCCCATTCCAATATCTCCCCTCCGCCGATGACGCTAACCGCTCCATCTCTCTGATGGCGCTTCTGTCTCTGATCGCCGGATTCCTCGCCGGCGCCCTCGCGGTCCTCGCCGCCGAAGCCCTCGGGTTCCTCTACCTCCTCCGCCGCCTCACCGCATCCAAGGAGGAGCCAAGTCGGCGTGGGGCGTCGGATCACGTGGATCGGCGGGATTGTTCTTCGGCGTCGTCGGTTTACCAGAAGCAGGTTTGGATTGCTGGAGAATCGGTTTGATTGCTACCTTGTTTTGCGAGATCTTTGGAAAGGATTGATGTTATTGTTTGGTAGTCGATTTGTGTTAGGTTGATGGTTTCTGTGTGGGGGATAGTGAGTGTTGAGTAGAGGAGTGAGTAGGGGAGTGTTCGAGGGTAGAGTGTATGGGATGGGATGGGATGAACTGCTGGGGAGGAAGTGGAAGGATTGTTGTGTTCTGTTTGAATTAGACGATGAGGTTTTTTTGTCGGCAATCTTATGTGATTTTTAGTTCACTTACAGAAAATGAGTATGAACTTGTGCTGGCTGAAAATATCTAGGTGGGCAATACCTTAAGTATCTTTCAAAATCAAGTGGATTATCTGTATCAAGATAGATGTATAAAAGTTCTAAATGATTTTATGTTAGAATCAGTTAGAAGGAAGGTTTACACCAATATAAGTCTAAATGAGAGAGGCACTTCTAATGTGCATAGGCATGTGAAGTGCGATGAATGTTTGAGATGTGATTTGCTTCAAAGTTCCGTAATGACTTCATCACAAATTGGTCGGTACAGGGGGCAGTTTGGATTTTGGAACCAGAAAATATTCCAAAGGTCCCTTCAAGCGGAGAGCGGAACAAAAAGAAAGACATCTTGGAGGTTTCACCTGTGCGGAAGTTTGCCAAAATCAAGGATCAGTCTCTCATTTTAACAGATCCAGATGGTTCACGAGCTGTAGTATTATTGAAAGGTTGTAGAGTTGTAGCAGTTTCTGCAACAAGTTTGCCCTCAAAAAAGTGGTATGCCAGATTCTTGTCAGAGATTTTCCTGTTATGATTCTGCTGTATGTCCATGGCCTGATTGGTGGTTAGTTTTATGATTTCGTTGGTTTCTTTTTGGAGCTTAGATGAAGAATAGACCATGTGCTGGCGATCATTTAGGATATTGAGATTTAGAAAATACTGAATAAAAAATTTTAACCCTTCTATTTTTATCAGATCCGTTGGCAGATTTTTCGCCCTACCTTTTGACATTTTGCATTACCAATGTTTGACCATTTCACTTCAAATTTTGAGCACAATGAAGATATCAGAGGATCTGTTATTCTTTTCCGTAATTCTGGTGCAAGCTTTAGCAAGTGAATGTTGTTATGAGTAATGTACAAAGCACTTCCATTGCATTTGAATTCTGCGAGAATAGAATGCTCCTGGGATAGTTTCTTTTTCTTTTTGTCTTTTTAACTTTTTGTTTTCTAACTTCTGTCTGGAATCTGGATCACGGTATTGTGGATTAGGAATGAACCTTAAGTTGTCTAAATCAGGTGCCTATCTGTAGTTTAGCTTTTTTGTGGCTTTAACTACTTGCTCATAATCTAATAAGTTTCTTCTATTATGGATAACTAATGGCTGGACTATTTTGGGCTTGGGTTTTAGTTTGAGTCCGTGCCCTTTTAGGTTCTGTCACATAATAACATATGTGATATTCAAGATAGTCGGACGTATGATCATCTAGTTTAAGTTGAATGTAACTACTGGGTTATCCCTGGAGTGGTTCCTTAATAATAGGTTGCCAGTCTTGTGGAGTTTTATATCAAGTTTGGCTGTGGTGCCGTGCAATAGAACTGATTTGATCTGTTCAGATTTCTAAATTCCAGGTTCAGCTGATGATGTGAAGCCTCCTTACTGGCCTTGACATACTGCTAGCATTCATGAGTAATAGAAAAATGAATTATTATCTCATGGTTGATTAGCTTCTTAGCAGATGCATAATTTTTTAGAATAGCATCCTATGCTCACTTCTGATTTTATTCACCATAAGCTTGCAGGGCTAAACGATATCCAATCAGAGTAGAAAGCAAGACTACTGAGCTCTACAATGAGAGCAATTTGATATATATTTATTCAGAAACTTCCTCAGAGAAGGAGACTTGGTGTAAAGCGCTTCGTTTCGCTGCATCTGAGGAGAAAGAAACAAGAGACTGGTTATTACAGTTGAATGAAGAGTTCAATACTTACCTGAGATCTCTGATTGAAGCATATCCTTCTCTTGTAAAACCATATGGAGTTAATGATACAGCTCCATCAAATAAGGATAGCAACAATGATCTTCCTTCATCAAAGGTCCGGACGTTTTGGAGAAAGCTCTCAAAGAAGGTTCCTAAAAGCTCTCCAGAAAGCAGGTTAATATCATCTTCCGTGGCAACCCATGAAGAGAGGAGAGTCGTCGTCGAAAAGTCTCGTTCATTTCAAGATGGTTTTGTATGGCATGCTTTCAAAGGGAAGCTGTCAACTGCTCCAGCTGAAGATGCTTCGTCTGCTCTTTCTGTTAGCCAAAGTAATGGCTCCGAGATCTCTGATTCAGATGCTGATGAGAAAAATGTTATCGATGAGGGGACATTGTGCTGGAATTTGCTAATATCACGTCTGTTCTTTGATGCCAAGAGCAATGTGAATGTTAGAAGTGCACTAAAAGCTAAGATTCAGGTTGGCTTTTGTTTTGTTTTGTTTGTTCTTTGTATTGTTATGTTGTTGTTCTTGGTGGAAATTTGACATATATCATATTAGTATAATCCCTTGTTGCATTGTGATTCTTATTGGTTTTTTTTTTTTTCCATTTGGTATCAGAGATCGCTCTCAAACATGAGGATTCCGAGCTACATCGGCGAGGTAACATGCACTGATGTAGATCCTGGTAATTTGCCGCCCTATATTCACAGTATGAGGGCTGTTCCCACAGACTTGAATGATATGTGGGCCATAGAAATGGACATAGAGTATTCTGGTGGTATGGTGTTGTATGTTGAGTCAAGACTTGAAGTGGGCGAACTAGACGCTCAGAATGGTGTGGTAGCTCAGAACATGGAATCAGGGTCTGATGGAGAGCTAAGAACCCATCTTCTCGAGGGGTTTGAGCAACATGAGGAGCTAAATCACTCTGGTATGACCATCAACTCTATAGAGCAGAAGGATTTGGGGGAAAATAAAGTTGGTAAGTATTCAATAATCCTATGTAGCTCTGGTTTTGATTGGCTCTGGATTTTTTTAATTGTTATGCAAAGTTCCAGTCATATTTTCTAAAATGTCCTTCCAGTGCTGCAAATTACTAGTATTTGAGTTAATATTTTCAGAAATACTTCCATGGCATGTGAATGCTAGTACTTTGCATTGGGGAACTTTCTCTCTGAAAGAATAATTTGATTATGCCCTTGAACCCCTCCTCCCCCCCCCCCCCCCCCCCCCCTTGTTGTCCGTAAAACACTTATGCCTTTTGATGCGCTGCAATTTGTCTACTGATAGGCTCGTCGTAAAAGGTTTTAGTATTTTTATCACTCACTTGACCTCCAGCATGGGAGCGGAGTAGTTGAAGTAGCTGTGATTGTGACACCTACTGTACCAAGTCTTGGAACCGTGTTGCAACCTTTTCTCCTTTGTGTATAGTCATTTTCTTGCTCAACTACCTAGGGTCCTTAAGTTTTGTGCAGCATTACACCAAGCAGCATAATTTCCTATCTCTTCATGCGTTATGTTCAGGATTGGTTTAGATATAGGAGAGTCTGCAGGAACTAAGGTGGCCTACTACCCTTCCTCTATTGTTCTGCCGACCAAATGGTTGTTCTCACGTGTACAGTTAAGATGCCAATCACCTTAGATCCATATAGTTTGAAGTTTGAACTACAACAGCATAAATTGAATCAATCAGGTAACTTATCTTTTATGTTTCATTATGTTTACGAAGACTACATATATGACCCTGTCAACTTGTCACAGATAGGATCACCAGCGTCAAGAAAATTACAGCTGCGCCAAATTCTGAATCTAGATGGAAGTCTATAGTAAATACTGTAGCTAAGCAGGTTAATCAGGTAAACTTTCTTTTTCCTTATCATTCAAGACATTATTGTATTCTACGATTCATTTATATAGTGAATTTTATTGGATGTATCTGCGCATGGAGAATCTTCTTCTTTTGTCTTGCCTTGCCCCTTATGCGCTAGCATGGACTCAAACGTGTTTAGTTTTTGTAATTTAAGCCTTCTGCTGCAGAATGATTTGATTGGAATTACATTTGATTGAAGGTATCATTCTCATTGGCTCTAAGGGTAGCAGCTCTCAAAGGCACGGTGCAGTTTCATATAAAGCCACCACCTTCTGATCAATTGTGGATTGGTTTCTCCTCAATGCCGGATATCAACTTTCAAGTGGAGCCTTCTGTTGGCGATCACAAGCTTAGCAGTACTCGTATCGCTTTGTTTTTGGTCAACCGTTTCAAGGTAAAAAAAAATAATTCTTGGATTCTACAGTATAAGCTTAGCAGTTGCTCGATCCCGGGAAAAGGTAAAAATAAAAAATAAAGAATAATAAACTTGGCAGTTGCTTGTTCACTTTGGTCGAAAGAGATGTCGGAGATGCCGAGATGGGTTGGATATGACTTCGTTTTCTTTTTATCTGATGAACATCTGAATAATGCAGGCTGTCATTCGGGAAGCTGTGGTACTTCCCAACTGTGAAAGCCTAACCATTCCTTTCATGTTGTCCGAGAAGGATGACTGGATCCCCAGGAATCTTGCTCCTCTATTATGGGTCAAACGTGACGCACCAAGTAATCCCAAAGCTGTCCCTGAAACTATTAATGACCAGCAAGAAACCAAAGATCTGAAACAGAAGAAATCAGATCCCGCACCAGAATCGCTGGACAAATCTGGTTCGTCGCATAGCCAAGAAGCAGCACTTCAGGAATGTAGTCAGCACACAAGAGAAGACAATTTAGACTTGCAGTTGCAAACTAGGTACGTCAGCTTGAAAGAGGAGCGAAGTATCCTAGGGGAGGACGAAGATGGAAAGGGGAAGAAAACAGGGAAGAGAGCGAAGATGCGTGAACTGGCAAAGAAGATGGGGGAGAAGCTAGAAGAGAGGAAGCATCATCTCGAGGAAAAGAGCAGGCTGATGGTCGAAAAAATGAGAACATCCTCTACATCGAGTTCATGAGCTTTGAGGAAGAGGCTAGGATATTTGATTTAAGTCTATGTATAGGTCTGTATCGGATATGGGTAGATAGGTGCAATATGTAAGTTTGAATCACTTATAGCGTCAAATGCAAAGCGTCTTTCCATGCATGGAACCTTGTTATTATCTTGGGAAAGATTGTGATTGCTTGCAGGCAGATGACGTTTCTAAATTCGAATCATTTTTAGTGCCAAATGCGCGAAAAGCGTCTTTCCATTCATGGAACCAAGTCCTTATTATCATGCAGGTAGATGACATTCTTCGGCATCTACCTGAGTTTATTTCGTTCCATTTTTGCGTGGTCTGAGTTGATATAATAGACAGAAATTGAGCTTCAAATTGGTCAGAGCTATTTCAGGTGACCTATTTTTTTTTTTTTTTTTACTTCTTTTATATTTTTTGTAAAGGTAAATTTGTATTAACCAAGGAAAAAAAAATTACCAAAAAAACTTCTAATAAGGTACTCCATTGCTATCACAAACAGATAAGATGAAAATAGGATCCGCTTGCCGTATACCTCTTTTCTCTTTTAAGTACCCATGCATTGAACCATTTATGCACAAGAAGAAAGCAGGAGTACAGGTGACCAAATCGACAGCATTCCGATACAAATTCTCTTCTAGACGAAACGATTGCCTCTCCTGATTGTACGTTTTATGACGACAATGGCTCTCAGGATGGTAGTAATAATTGTTTTCAGGTGGCCTTGCACTCCTTCATCCATCTCTACATTCCAGGAAATACAACCGTCGGCACAAGGGAACCAATCTGAGCAAATATAACATCGCCATCGAGTTCCCTTTCATATCTTACACAAGGCTTCTCCAATGCAGCCTTCATCAAAGCAATATATAGACATTCTCATGGCAATCATTCATGTCCAAATACAGCCAATGAACTATGTATCCTCACTCCCCGAGAAGAATGATACCACCATTTTTGTCACAACATATAATTTATATGACCTATATAACACGGGAAACAAAACTTCCAAGCATTATTTTCCCAAGATAAATTACCAACTCGCTAGTAACTACACATCTGTGTTGAGCTGTTCATTCTTTCAACCTAAGGCCTGTGAAACACGGTTCTGATGATATAGATACAGATCTCTCAATGAGAGCGAAAATTTCCTGTCAATTCTGAGCCTTAAACTGCTGAAAGGCTAGCCCATTTGCCAAGTTCGTAGGGATCAGCGTAATAATAAAGCTTGATCCTGTTTGACAAGGATAAACCTGCAGCCACAGGCGGACTTCTGAAGTCGGAATCATCTACTTCAGAAGGATCATCTCTAAAGGCGGCAATATCTCCAAGGAGTCTGAAAGAGACACGTTGAGTTTGGATCTGCCTTGGGAAATCAAAATACATTGCAGTTCCCGGCTTGGCCACTGGTAGCCGATACTCGGCAATGATGACCATGCTATGAGACTCCTGTGATATTGCATATACAAACTTCAGAATTCAAATACGCAAGCATATGAAAACAAACAAACAATTCGGCAATGATTTCAAGAACAAAACTTGTCACAGATTTCATACAATCTTCACGCCTGCCTAAATGGTCAAAAAAAAAAAAAAAATCTTCACGCCTGCCTCCACTTCCAACTGGTGTAATTGTAAAACAAGTATTCTTTCAATTTGAAGGATAT
Organism: Drosera capensis; assembly: GCA_001925005.1. Lineage (NCBI taxonomy): Eukaryota > Viridiplantae > Streptophyta > Magnoliopsida > Caryophyllales > Droseraceae > Drosera > Drosera capensis. Next base: position 83,154 of record LIEC01006530.1, read on the forward strand.
GAGGCATTGTCTGGGAGTTGTTAAAATCATTCCCACAAAACCCTCAAATCCTTGAACTTGCAGCCGAGTGAAATAACTGAAATATATGCACAAGTGTTACCTGGAGAATGGAGACTTGGATGTATAGAACTGCCGGATTCACATGTCTATCTTCCAACAAGGGAGGCCATGGGTCCCAGTTGGTAACGATAGAAGACGGTGAATGAGTGACTCGTGGTTTGATTGCACTGAATGCATCTAAACAAAAACCAGCTAATAAAGGCGAAGCTGGAGACAGAAACTGTTCTAAGACAAGATCATTGTCCATCAACCTTTCCGCCTCAATTGGCACCTGAAGAAAAGAGAATCATTAGCTCTTGCATCTTGTATGCAGTTTTTCTCTGCAGACCTATTAAAGAATACAGTTTAAGGAGAGAAACATCACAAACACCTTAAATCTATTCATCTTTGGTGGCTGTTCCAGCCAGCCTTTTAACTTAAGATAGTCAGGCCCCTCCGAGGAAGTGAGGCCAATCTCTCCCTTGAGAAGAGTTCCAACCACAAAGATTCGTCTCGCATGAAGACATGGGTGGTCCCTGCTATCTGATCCCCCAGAAGAGGCTCGTCGGTTGGGTTGTGAAAAAGGGTTTTCATCAAGGGACAAAAGATTAAAATCTGTCCCAAAGTTGACTGAGGATGAACCTGTACGTGGAAGGCGTAGTGTTAACCAAATCATGCGACATCGCACTGAATTCCGGAATGCAATTTTCAGATGGCGGGGGACGTTGTTGCCATCAGACTTTGCTGGTCTATTGAGTCCGGAAGATGTCAAAAGAGACTGAGTATCCCATTTTCCGACACAGGACCTTTCTTCCTTGCTGATCTTATTGCTGGCCCAGACTTGCACCTGTGGATAAATAAAGGGATGATCACTGACTAAAAAAGTAGTCTAAACTATAAGGTCCCCATTCATTGGCTAAAAAAATCATGGACTTCATACCGAATGTAAACCAGATTACAAGTCAAGAACTCTAAAACTAGATTCAAAAGACTCGGCAGAACAAAAAAATTACACACAACTTGTAGTAAACAAAGAAAAACCAACAGCCGACAAAAAAACCATGTTAAGAACTTGCTAGGCAAGATTTATACAAACCTGTGGTGTTCCACGGACCATGGAGTCAAGGAAAAGAATGCAATGAATAATGCAGACCTACCGTAGGAGCATCGACATCGGAATAGCCAGAAGGGCTAACTAAGATCACTCCAGAGACATCAGAAAGATTGCTCAAGACAATGGCAAATTCGACAGCGTCACAGCTAGAAGGAGCTCTCCAGTACGAGTGTTGTGGTCCTGAATCCAGCGGAGCAAGCAATGATAACGGATGAGCAGCACCTGCTGCAGTTTCCACCTGAAAAAGTAACATTCAAAGTTGAACAGATGAACATTATCTGCTAATCAAACCGAAAAAGTGAAAGCAGATCAATTCCAAGATCAAGACATTGGACGTGCAAAATAACCTTGCAGCTAACTAGAACAATTAAAGATTCATCATCTCAGCAACATAATATGCTATTCAAATCGGAACTTCGTTGTCCTATTTGCAATAAGCACAAAACCAAACACGCAAATTACTTTATTTCATTAAGTAGCTACGCTTGTCTGAGTTTCTTTCTTGATTCTACAAGGTTACAGCAGTAATATTCTGAATCTATAGAACAGAGAAGGAAACTGAGAAGATTGACATATACAGTGAATACTATTTCAATATATCGTAAAAAGCAGAATTTACCGAGTGCAAAAAGCTTGCAAGGGGGAACTCAGCTAATGATTCTTGACCATTAAGCAACTGCCTCAGCGTTTTATCAGTTCTTGAACGATCAGAAGGTTGGCCTCTTCCAGCCAAACTACCATCCAAAGAGAACCAAAGGACACGGTCCAAAGCCTTACGCACAGCAGATGCAACTAGAGCACTTCTTCTAGAGCTAATCAAAACTCTCACATAGTCCAAGCTCAATGCGTAAAGTATAATATCACGACAGCATTGTTTACAAACTACTGCATCTGGTGAAACAGACTGACTAGCACCAAGGTCAGCTTGGTTCCTATGGCTTGATCCACCGCGGCCAGATCCATTATTAACACCAGATGATCCTTTAAAATAATTGCCCGTTAGGAGAATTGCTCCACTCCCAGCACAGCAAACTCTGCACACTTTTCTTTGGCAATCAGAGCAGATAAATGGAGATTCTGATGCTCCTGAAGGTTTACTAGAGGAACCACGGAATGACTTCTTTTCTTCAGCACGCACTTCACACATGCCACCTAAGCAAGTCTCCTCAATTCCAGTAACGTTCCAAAAATCTATAGTGCTGCCATTGCCATTCTCAAGACCAATGGATGCAGTGACCTTATCCTCTGCGGCAGTTTGTCCAAGCACAGCAAGACTATTTGAAACGCCACACAACCTCGCAATGGAATGATCATCGAGCAACGAATTTGGATTTATAGAAGCCGGATCAATGCCAATTGATAATAAAGCTCTATCACGTTCAGCAGCAGAAAGATTTAAGCGCAAGCGTTCAATCTCAAGCTTCATGGCTTCAATGAAATTCAGCTCGCCTCCCTACATGCATTGAACTTGGTGAATTCCAAAGACGACAATGTGTACACATACAAAAAAAAGAAAAAGAAAAAGAAAAAAAGTAATATTCTTTTGTCACGCATGGCAGTGTCAATATTCAGCAAGTAAACAATAATCCATGACAATATAAGTTTTACACTGAACAACAGACGAGTTCAACTAATATTTAATGGACTTTGTAATCTTTTATAGAGGAGACACAATCTTCCTGTCTGTGAGGTAAGATTGTATACGGTTTTTCTCTCCCATAATTGCTTGAACAAGGACCCTTTGAAATTAGGCAAGTTAATCTCGTGTTTTGTTGTTGGCAACCAATTATAACAGATAAATTCAGCCTTAGTTAAAAAAATTAAAGAAAGAAGGGGGGGGGGAGTAATCATCTCATCCATAGCTAATAATTCCAATAACTAGATGCCTAGACGGTACATTCATGATTAATTGATTATATTCTATCACAGACAGTCATCGTCCTTCTTCGTTGGTAGGTTTTTAATGACATTATAGAGTGACTTCCTAGTTAACAACTTCGCTCCTCCACACAAATTGAGCTGAACTTACTGAGAGAGAGTTTATAACCTCAGCCCAGAAAGAGGAAACAACCACTACTGCGCCACATGATACTTTAGAAACAACTGAACAACATTTTCAATTTCCATTATGACCGTGGCAGTGATTGGGTATTTTAAGGGCTGGAACTACACTGCGGTCAAGCTTAGGCAGTTGCCTACACTTGTTTTTTTTATATATATTATTATTATTATATAAATGCCTAGTATTAATTTGGTTTGAATCATCTACACTAAGTATATGTAAAACAATACCTTGTATTGCCTCGTTTTGGACTTTTGAAGTATGGTTTTTATACCGAATAAGATAAACAAGTATAAATTCATCATCATCCATCACTCAGATATAAATTTCTCATACAGAAGCACCCCCATTCATCAAGAGTTGAAATTTTCATGAAAACAAAGACGCACAGAGATTAATTTGGATGATCTTCATGCTGATCCAACAGTTAGATCTCAAATTTTTGAATATCCTTCCAATAGTAGAAACAGAATCCATGGAGCATATCTTCAAAGGGGGACTTGGGAGTAAAAAATCATAATTTTCCAAAAACAAAATAAGGGTTTAGGAGTAAAAATAATAATAATTAAAAATCGTTTGCAGAGTCATAGAGGAGATCCATGGATGAATAATTAGTTTAGTTGCTTATGTCAAGGAGAATTTCATTTCTTGTTTTTTGAGATTTAATCTTTAGTCTTTTTTTTTCTTATAATACCTATATCGGGCTCGCCTACACTTGGAAAATTTCCTGGCTCCGCCTCTGATAACAAATTACCCATTACTTGTCCAATGCCCTCATAAGTATAGGCTTTTAAAGACATGTTAATTGTCATCTTAAATTTCATTCTAGTTACTAGATCATTTAGAAAGCCATCAAGATCTCTAAGAAGATGACCGGTCTCTGTATTGAAGAGAAGAGCAGAAGCAAATCTTGAACCACTGACTTTGTATCGGAGAGAAGAATCGGAATAGTTGTATCGGAGAGAAGAATTAATCATGCTATATCAACAACATTTCTAGTAGAGGGCATACCGTTTTTGGTAGGGCAACAAATTTTGCAAACTCAATGTACTCCTTGACGCCACCTGTTGATGACTTTATATCTTGAGATTGAAAGAGTCGATTATCAGTTACAGTAGAGCCTTGATTGACAGCATGATCCAGAAAGCTAAGCGAATCTCCTCCTCCTAACTCAGAATTGTGCCCTTCTGCCTGAGGCATCGGACCTGGTTCAATGCTTTCTCCAGTCAACAGGTCCAACCAATTGCTAGAAGGCACAGAAGCTTGTACAGGAGTGGGCACCTTTTTACCAGATATTGAGGAATCAAGATCGCCATTGGCATCCAAATCAATCGAAAAGGGATTATACTTGTCATTGACCCCCTTTTCTCTCTGGTGGGGTGATGCATGCACAGATAATCCAGCAGGAAGGTTGTCGGCAGTGAAAACCCTCTTCCAAGGAAGTCTTACGCCAAGAACCTCTATCTGCAAGTGCATGTGTTATAATAGCCCGTGAATGATTCATGTGTTCTACATAACAAATACAGACCACGGTTGGAAGAAACAAAAGCAGGAGAAACAGAAGGCAATCAGCCTGGAAGTTAAAACGAAAAAGGAAAAAAAATTGCAACTTGTGAGTGCTGAGTACCTCTCCAAGAGTTATTGGAGTTTTCCCAGAAATAGGAGGATAGAATGTTAGCGCAACCACACGAGTAAGGAAGTCCAATTCACCCTCCAGTTCCTCAAAATCATACAACAAAGATGGACGAGAAGCCTCCGAGCTAGCAAGGCGCGCACCTGCTCCAGTCACTGCCATATCTTCAGAACTAACTGGCCCTAATAACGGTATTACAATGTTCGTACCATTTGCACATTGAGGAATAGACGCCCCCTGTCAGCATTGAACCAAGCCACAAATCATCAAGTGCTCTATTTGGCAATAATCAGATGTGAAAATAGGCAGAAAACACATGCTTTCAGCTCATTAATGATCGAAAGCATCGATAGATGATGCTACCAATTTAATCCGATGAGTTTTTCATATGGATGCATTGGCAACAAAATGGAGGCATGACAAACAACTCATCACTCAATACTGAACCACGATCTAACAAGGTAGAAAATGAGTAAAGAGAAAACAAACCTCCAGGACAAGTTTAAGTCCATCAAGATCTCTTCCGTATCTCACGTCAACAGTAGAAGGAGATGTCAGATCATCAGAGCCATGGGAAACAGTGAGGAGGAGCTCACAAACATGGCAAGGTTCA